>JALIGW010000003.1:179385071-179560071 GCA_023053685.1 Diadophis punctatus similis
CACAGGGTGGAAACAGACCAAGTTTCCTGATAAAAGATAATTCTATTTGAATTAATATAGCAACACCTTTCTGAAAGCTTTGTATTCAAAACACCTGAGGTAGGAGATAAGCTAGAATTTACACCAGGTGTTTTTAAGTTGCTACAGTGTAAAAACTATGTGGTAAACTGATGTTTTTCAAACATGGCAACTTTGAGATACTGTATGTGGACTTCAACTCCCACAATTCCCCAGTCAGCATGAGGAATTCTGGGACTTGAAATCTATACATTTTAAAGTTGCCAAGTTTGAAAAACACTTAGCTAAACTGAAATCAATAATAGACTACAGCAACTGCCCTTGTAGTAATCACTCTGCTTTTAGGAACTTTCCCCAGTGCCAAACAAGGGTGTTGTCAACAAACTATACAGAGTGATATTTGCTCTCAGTGGCAGATCTCACCTGTACCTATCCTGTTCCAAGTCATTTATTCACCTGATTTCTCTACCACATAATGGTTGATAGCGCCTATCTAAGACTTTACACACCCTGAGCCTTCCCTGACATAGTTTAGGAATAAGGAATGCTGTGTTAACATTGCTACAGCTGAGAATTACTTAAAGCTGTTTCACTCATGGGCTGGGGATAAAATAAAGTTGGGGACAAGACAAGTTAGAAAAAAAAGAGCAGCTGCCAAGGTATATATGTGCTGTGGTTAGGTGCAAGGGGGATATAACCTTTTAATGGTCTCAAAATAAATTATACTCTCATTTCTACCCAAAGATTTCCTTGATCTAAGCTACCCAGTTCTGAATGGTTAAAGTATCTGGTAATTTACACAGAGATTTATAAAAGTCAACACTTGCAGGGAATGAAGTTGTAGCAGGTGATTGGCTCTAAATCAAAAACCTTATTTTGTCTTTCGGCTCCACCCATTACCATTATTTCAGCCAGTGAAATATTGATGGCAAGACCCCATGAATTACGATTAGAGTCCGAAGTCTAAAATCTCCATTGTATAATATGTGCTTGAGAGTTATATAAACTTAGTTTTAGAAGCACTACCTGGGTTTGTTTATTTTACCTTTGCCTTTCTTGGCTTGAGAACAATAAGCCACAAGTATGCATTTACAGTGTTTAATATAGGGAAATTCTGGGAATTGACGTCCAGGCATCTTAAAGTTGTCAAGTTTGAAAATATAGAGTGTTTTGGAAAAGATTGGGGAAAATTCAATTTGTTCAGTCTATGTTTGTAATCTTTTCTGCCATACTCTGTTTGAGCCTAATACAATCCTTCAAGGACAGGCAGCAGTACCAGTCGGTATGCAGCTTCCAGGCCCCTTGTTATAGCCCTCAAAACCCATTTTAGCTAAGATTGTAAAAGTAAAAAAAAAAAACCTAGCACTAAGAGAATTGTCATCCATTTGAACAGGAGTTCTTGCAGGTTATGGTGCAACATGCACAAAAACAAATAAGTGGAGCTTCAGTTGCACTGTTGTGGCCTAAAAGTAAACTAAACAAGGAGAGAAGCAACATAGAACTAAGGAGAAATTTCCTGACAGAACAATTAATCAGTGGAATAGCTTGCCTCCAGAAGTTGTGAATGCTCCAACACTGGAAGTTTTTAAGAAGATGTTGGATAACCATTTGTCTGAAGTGGTGTAGGGTTTCCTGCCTAAGCAGGGGTTGGACTAGACGACCTCCAAGGTCCCTTCCAACTCTGTTGTTGTTGTTGTTGTTGTTGTTGTTGTTGTTGTTGTTGTTATCTCTTTTATTCATTAAACATGAAACTCAGTCAACTGAACATTTAAAAAAGTGTCACAAATACCACTGACTGATACTAATGGTTGATACGGTTGCTGCCAGCGTCCTAGATATCAGTCAAGTATCTTCTTAAAATATATGATGTTCCGAGTAGCACCGTTTTTTGCAGTTCCTCTGGTGTTATTACAGGAAGCTGCAATTTCTTGATGTGTTTTGTGAAATTCTTGGACATGGTACCAAGTGCCCCGATGACAATGGGTATCACTGTTACATGTTGTTGTTGTTGTTGTTGTTGTTGTTGTTGTTGTTGTTGTTAAACAGGACGTCAGAAAATACAAAGATATAAAATGGTGATATCACAATTACACTACTAAGAGAATAATTCCAATCACTTCAAATTTCCACATGCACGATGCTGACCTACCAATTTTGTAGTCTTCTGACCACAAAGATTAAGATTTCCCCAAATACTGCTTACCTGCAAGTAGTTATAACATTATAAGATATAGGGGAAACAAAGATTTTACTGCAGAGATTATCAGTAAAATGTACCCATAAGGCATTCCTACTCTTATTTATGCATTTTTACACAATCTTACCACCTTCATCTCTGTTTCTCTTCCGAGTATTAAGCTGCAGATCACCTGCTGCTGTTACTATTAGCACAGGGACATTAGCAGTCTTGCTTCGTGCATCAACAGATCAGCTGGCTTGTAGGAAGGTAAAAGACTCAGTAGAGTCAAGCTTGCCTTCCTGTGAGTTCAGGAAAATGTCATGTAGGTTTCTTGGGGGAAAATATGGAAGTGATTTACAATTGCCTTCTGGTTTTTCAACTGAAACAATTGGGGAACTCTCCTGGTGGACTCCCATTCAAATAATATCCAGACAAAACCTTGCTTAGCTTATAAGCCCAGACAACATTATCCAGATTCTTATAAATCAGAACTGTATAGAATTTATTAATACTTTAAAACACATTTTATGTTTAATTGCTGGGTGCTGTGAGTGCCTCCCTTGATAAAAAAGGTGGATATAAATAAAAATAAAAATAAAAATAAATAAGCATTAGCCACAATGTGCTTTGATTGGTTGTCACACTATAATGTAACAACTAAGCCTTACTTCCAGAGGGCGGACACTCTCCCCCTCCCCCCTCCCTCTCCCTCTCACATACAAATTGTTGTAAATTAACATTTCTCAATTAAACTTTGCTCCAGAGCAAAGGAGTAAATTTGCCCAGACTTAGAAAAAAGTCTTATTTGGCAAGCTATTAGACATTTGTTTTAACTTGTTTACTTGTAGACTTGTAGTCTCTTCAGGAACATTTCCATACAACTCTGGCAACTATGCTTTTCTCCATAGTTTCGAAATTCAGATGGGAAGGTGAGAACTGAATAACGAACAGGCCCAGAATATGTTAACTCTAATAACGATGTATGGCATGTTTACTTTTATAACTGAACAGAGTGTGGGTTTTGTCAACATAGTCAATATTGACAAGTATTCTTTGAATTCTTTGAATTGCAGCTGTCTAGTCTGGCTAATTCCTTGGCAGCTCTTCTTTCTGGACTAGAACTTTAGAACTGTAAGGCAGAGGAAACAATTCAGTCTTTCCCAGCCTGGCAAGTTGCAGATGTACTAGGATCAACATTCCTGCAGATATATAAAAACTGTAAATAAAGCTATTGGCAATGTTGAATAGGAACAATGAAGTCCAACCAGTATTTCTCAACCTTGGCAATTTTAAGATGTATGGATTTCAATTCCTAGAATTCCCTAATCAGTCTTTTCCATCAGTGGGAAATTCTGGGAGTTGAAGACCACACACAATACAATTGCCAAGGTTGAGAAACACTGGTCCAACACATTTAGAAGCCATAGGCCTTTAATAAATATGTTAAGATTCGTGGAATTCATCTGTTAGAATTCCAGAACCAGTTAGGAGTTAAAGTCCACACATCTTGAGAAAATGCCATAAGCAGAAAAACGTGACTGTAATTTAATGGCCAGTGGGTAGGAAACTCAGATTTGCAAACGATTGGCTGAAGAAGTAGCTTTAATCCAATTGCATAACAAAGAGTTCTTGAAGGTCCAAACTCAATCTTTTGTGTAATGTGATTTTATCATAATAAACGTATTGATCATTAATTTGTTGCTTATTACTCACATCTATCACATCTGCAAGATTTTTATTCAATAGTTGTGTAATATATTATTTATATACATATCTACATATCTTCTATAGAATTTATATTTTGCAGCTCTTATAATTTATTGATTCAAACAAGATGATTCATTTTCTTTAGACTATTTGCTAATATTTGTCCATTGCCTTTTAAACATCTATTTGTTTTCTACTATTCTGGATGCAGAACACTGGTAAACCAGGCAAATGATGCCCATTGCTTTTATTGCCTTGACAGAATGCTTTATCACTTTCTTTATGGCTAAGTCATCTACCAACAAAGGAAGATATTTTGAGTTTGAAATTGGGACATAGATAAACAGTAGAACAGCAAGCAGACATCCTTTAAATTGAATTATAGCTAGCAATCCAAAGCAAATGTCAAATGAGCGTTCTGAAAATATTTTAATTGGCATTTATTTTAACTGGCATCTAGAGAAAGCTTTTCTCTTCTTAAATACTTCAAATGGAGAGCCATCTAGTGATGTCAGTGGATCTGGATTGCATCCAAGATCACTGGAGCTCAATTGTAATCAAGTTAAGACCTGCTGCAAGGGGTCCGGCGCGTCATTCTTTCTCTTACCACAAAGTGTTCAGAGGGAGGGGGAGCAGGGTGAAATTAGAGGTTTCAAATATTATTGCATTCAGAGGCAGTATCAAGAGCAATATGAACAAAAGTGTCCAGAATCATGTTTGGCATGAAACAAAGGAACTGTTTGGCGTAGTGCAGAAATACTAACCAGATCTTTCCACAGCACCCTCTACCAGTTGTGCTAAAAAAAAACCTCAACCAACCAACCAGCTTTCTCAGCAATAGGGAAAATAATTGCTTATGCACATTAAGGAGGCATCATAAACCATTCCAGGACAAAGGACACAGAAGACTCCATTTTTAATATATAAAATCTACCATGTTTATTCAATACACATTAAAGACAACCCCTGAAAACCAGGAACACAACTTCAACACTCCGTTACGAAGTGTACATATGTGTGTATGTGTGTGTGTGTATATGTATGTGTGTGTGTATGTATGTATGTATGTATGTATGTATGTGTATATATATATATATATATATATATATATATATATATATATATATATATATATATATATATATATATATATATATATATATATATATATGCGCAAAAGCACTTACACACACATACCTAGTTCACAATTGTTTCTGCTAAACCAGAGGATGTGCGCACGCATATAGATATATACACACATTTTATTGTTTTTATTTTTAAAAGCTTGCGATTAGCTACCTTCTGTTCACAGAGTACTTCATCCCCAAATCTCTGATAATGTTGAGTTGAAGCCAGCTGCTTTCCAGCTTGCAGACTCCTATTTTTTTATTTTTTTAAAAAATGGTTTCATATAGATTGTATTTCTAGGTTTTTGTTTTAAAAAGCAACTATGAATGCTCCAAAGGAGAAGAAATTGCAGAGGGGAGGGGTGCAGACAAAGGTCATAAGAAATGGAATTTTCCTCTTCAGCTAATCAGAAACGGGCAAGAATTTATTTCCTTCTTTGGTGGGCATATTGACTTGCCATGACATACAGAAATCAACAAGCAAATCTCTGGGCTCTTTTCTGGTTGGAGAAAATCCCCCCCCCCCTTGTTCCTTTCCCCTCCCCCCCAATTACCCGGATAGTTTTCCTAGAAAGCTTGCTGAAATATGACCCCCCTTCTGAAAATCCAGCTTGTAAGGAGAGGAGGAGCTTTGGGACCGAAGCGGGGTGTGGAGAGGAGAGGAAAGCTTGGACCAACGTGTTCGTCCTCAGGAGACTCCCAGCCGTTACAAAACACACAGGGTTTGCCCACACAGCCCAGTCAAAACAAGCAGGGATAGGATTACAGTACCATGGCCACCTGCCTGGGGAACACAGCAAAGACACCAAAACACGGGGTGGGGGCAGGGGGAAAAAGGTGACCTTCGCGGGAAAGATGGAGAAGGGAAGGACACGGTGATCCAAAGCGGATTATATTTCAGTGTCCAGCAGCGTCTAGGCTGGGTGTCCACCCCCCTTCTCCCTCCCCACCTTCCGATCGTGTACGTGGACAGGTCTTTACTATTCAATAGCCCATGCCCTAACCCGCGCGCCAGGATTTCACGCCAGACAATGCCACGCGGGATGGTCCCTTCTTTGCGCTTCCCACACCGAGGGCAGGCAGCGAGAGAGGTAGGGTTTCGGCGCCCCGGTGGCAGGCGCCAACTCCAGCAACCGAAGGCAGATCCGGATCGTCGGGCAGGGGGACAGACGGGGGACGGGACCGAGACTGATCGGCGGCCGGGCGGGAGGCTGGAGAACAACCGTCCGGAGCCGCAATAGCACCTCTGTCTTTTGTTTTGTTTTCGTTTCGTTTCCCCGAAAGAGAAACCGTAGCAGATCGTCAAGTGCCTCAAGAGTAATGAAAAAGCGACCAAGAGTCATCGCTTGAAAGTCCTGGCAAAGCCCCCGCGAGGGTCTGCTTCAAGTATCTGGCCGTGGCTTGAACAATCCGCCTCTGGGGCTTTGCAGTTGCGCTCGCCGGCGACCCTCTCCCCGCGCGTACCGGGATCAGGGAAGCCGAATAGGCGAGGTCTCTTCCGCAAGGCGCCTTCCCGGGAAGAAGCGGGGCCAGGCTGCCACCCGGCGGGGTTAGGGCAAGGCTTGCAAGGAGGCGACGGTGAAGGCTGAGCCCGCGTCTCCGTCGCTGCTACTGCAGCGGCAGCAGCTCCCGGCGGACGAAACGGACCCCGGGGAGCCCGTGGTGGAAGAAGTCTCGGCCGCCGTCGAAGCCGCCAACTGCAACCTCCGCACCGCCTCCTTGATGAGGTTGCCGGAGAGGATGAGCTGCTGCAGGAGGCGGTGAGGGTCGCCGTCCTCGTCGTCTTCGTCGTCGTCGGGCAGCAGCGAGCTGTAGCGGTGGCGATGGGGCTGCTTCCTCCCGGCCCGAGCGGAGCTCCGCAACCAGCCCCGGCCGCACAGCTGCTTGGAGACCCGCGGGCTGCCCTTCTGGTCCGCAGTGGGCGGCGGCGGAGGGGGCGGCGGCGGCCAAAGGAGCAGCGAGGGCGATTGGCGCGGGTGGGACGGCGGGTGGCGGTGGTGTAGCGAGGCTAAGAAGCCGAGACTTCTCGGGGACGAGTAGGGAGCCACTCGATCCCGGCTGTGGTGCCTCGGGAGGAGGCGGGGTGCCGCCGGCGTCCGGTGCTGGGAGCTCAACTGCAGCACCTCGCCCACCTTGGCCACCAAGGCGTCCACTTCTTTGGAGCAGCTGCCGGCCGTCCCGGCACCGCTCTGCAAAGAGACGGCGGCACGCTCCAGGAATAGGAAGCGTTCTCCGCCCGGCCGCCGGCAAGGCATCGCCGCTGCTCTCCTGCCTGCTTTCCCCCTTCGCTTGGCACGCGTGGCTGTTTCTGGGGCGGCCACCGCAGCGACGGCGCTCGTAACTGCCAAGCGAGCCCTCTCCCCGCACGCTCCCTGCCTTCTCCAACGCTGTTGTTGGTGCTGCGGTTGGTTTGTAAACAATGGATGACGCGCGCCGGGCGCGTCCAACCGCTCCCACCGAAAGAGGGGGGGCAGACGCCTCAAGCGGTTTCACGTTGACGGAGAACTGCGGCTCTTCCTCCCGGCGCAGAGTCCTCCGTGGTACGTCGAGTATCCCAGGTGGATATAAGAGTGCGAAAGCCGTGAAAAAGGAGATTAGTTAAAACGGCTACTTCCTCTGCACCTTTCTTTCCTCCCCTGTATATAGAGTCTGCGTTCCGGTGGACTCGCCTGCTATTTTAACGTCGGCGGCCGGGGAGCGTGGGCGGGGTCTCTGTGAGCGACAGCAGGGGGCGGAGCGAGGGTGGCGTCATGATCCTGGATTGGAGCCAGCGTAGGTCAGCATGGCAACACACGCACATACACACACATACAGCCGGCATGCCTTGTAAAGATAGGATCTAAGGCAGGAGGGACGGCTGGCCCGTTTGTAGCATATTTGCCCTGGAATAAACGTACACTAATTTATTCCACTGGGGTTTTACTCCCAAGGAAATGTTTAGAAGACGAATTACTACTAGAGCGGCGGGGGGGGGGGGCTTAGTAAAAAGATTTCCCAGTAGGCTTATTGAGCAGTAGTGCTTCTGCTAAAGCATCTTTGCCAGCAGTTACACTCTTTTTTTCATTTCCCATAATGCCTCAGGACAAAGCTTTATGCTAGGCATTATGGGAAATTAAGTCTGCACACGCTGGGATTGGGTGATTGATCTCAAAACTTTGGATCTGATCATCTTTGTAGACAGTAGTGGTTATCCGGCCTCTAGTTAAAAACTTAAGAATCTCTGGCACCTTCCCAGAGAAATTCACAACTGTTTTATCCTTTTAATGTTAAGTTGAAATTGCCTTTGCGGCTATTGGAACAGGTTGCTTTGGCCCGGTGCCAAACAAACAACATCATTTGTTTTATTTGGAAGTAGAAAGTAGCAGGTATATAAAACACTCTTACATAATTAAACACTAAAAGAAAAAAGTCTGGAAAATTCTAAAGAGCTCAAAAGATTTACTCAAGGGCTCCTCCTTTTTCAAAATAATTGAAATGTAGACTACACAGGTGTTTAGTTTTTCCTAGACAACCAGTGACCTGTTGCATCATCCCAGTGGTGGGTTCTTACCAGTGCGGTCCACTCTATAGCACCGGTAGCAGCCCACTGGTGACGTCACAGTACCGGTGCAGTCGGTTGCCGGTGCCTTAAAATTTTTTTTAATTTTTTTTACATTTTCTTCTGCGCATGCCCAGAAGCCAAGTTTCCGGCACTGCGCATGTGCTACCTTCCTACCCCACAGTGAGTCCAAGTAGGGGAGAATGGCTGAGGGAACGCGTGAGACGCTGAAAGAACGGGCGGCAGGAGCTATCTCAGTTCCCCTCCCTTCAGCAGTCCGAGAAGCCACACCCACCCGGTCACATGGCTGGCAAGCCACACCCACAAAATAAGCCACGCCCACAGAGTGGTAGTAAAAAAATTAAGAACCCGCCCCTGGATCATCCTTTTGGATATATCTCCTTACTAGACAGAGAATATAAGTTTAACCTCCCAGTCACATTCCTACCATCAGTTATAGTCATGTGATCCCCATTGACTGTTTCCCTGCAGGTTTCTCTGGCTTCCCCATTGATTTGTGAGAAGGTTCCAGGGAAGGTTGTAAATGAGCATCACATGACCATGAATAACAGCAGCACAATGGCACTGAAATGGCAAAAACTTTCCAAAATTTCATTCCCATGGGAGTAATGGGTCCCAGCATTCTTTAAGTTAGGTCATTTGAAGTACCTTGGTTGAAAAATGTTTGCCCTATGATGCACTGTTTATTATTATTATTATTTATTTTATTTATTATTAGGTTCTTCTATGCCGCCCTACTCCCTAAGGACTCAGGGCAGCGTACAACATTTTAAAAGAACACTAAACAATAAACATTCATTTAAAAACAATTTTAAAACATTAAAAAAGTTAAAAGACATTCAACAACATACATACTGGGGGAGATCTCGGATAAAAACTAGTCTCAAACCCCTACCTGCAGGAAGAGCCATGTCTTCATTCAGTTAAAGGTTAGAGACATGAGAGTTTTAGTGGTATACTAGATAACCTGTGACCCTTCGGGCCATCGTTTCAGAGGACGTACTCGACAAAAATAAATAAATAAATAAATAAACAAACAAATAAATAAATAAATAAATAAATAAATAAATAAATAAATAAATAAATAAATAAATAAATAAATAAATAAATATTTTCTTACCTAAAGAAAGAAACAGAATGATCATGAGCAGGAACGATTTCTGACTTCCTGTTAGCTACCCCATTGAATTTCCTTGTGGGAACATGGCAGTGAGTGTCAAAAATCTCCCTCCCTCCCTGGAACCAGCTCCCAGTTTACAGGTTGTTCTCAGCTTATGACCATCATTTAGCACAACTGTTTGAAGTTATTGCAGATCACTCAGGGGTTCCAAATTTCTGATGGCCACTCCCCCTGCAGTCACACGACTACATTTGAGGTGCTTGGCATGCATTTACAACCGTCTGAGGCATCCTGCAGTCACACAATTGTGTTTTATGATGGTTTTACCAAAAGTAGGCATTTTCTTTTGATTTTTGACAAAACTAGCCCATAGCGAACCATTGGTTTGCTTAACGACTGCAGCAGTTACTTGATGTTCACATAATGACTGCCACAAAAAAGATTATTAAGTCAACCGATTACGATGTAGTGACCAATTGCAGTGAAGCCTAGGCAATCAGTGTAAAGATAACAAACCAACCACTGAGGGGAAAAGGTGTGTTTCTTTCTCCAGCAATATTCCAAGGTACCCTTCATGAATTGTGCAGTGAAAATAGGAAAAGTCTATTTTTCTTATCATGTTTTGTCCCATAAAGTGAATAAACTTATCTGTTTGCACAAAGTAAGATTCCTCCCCTCAGGAGTGTTCTCTTCCATTCTGTAAATACAAAAGGCATATTTACATTTTTTTTGTCTTGATGGTCTACTATAGAATGTTCTTCAGGGTTGTCTTGACATGTTTACAGTTCCTTTTATGGCAGTTGTTTCCACTCTTCCATCTTGTAAGTTATTTATATTTCAGTTGCCAAACAATTCCCAGCTTTCCATTCAGTTATGACATGTCCTCCTATAAGCACAAGCTGTCTTCCTATCTACTGTTGTATGGGTTTGTGTGGGTGTCTATGCATTTATATTTCTTTTGAGAATAGAGCCTAAATTAATCAGAATTATCAAAGGTGTTACATCACCACAGGTAAGATAATTTTATATATATGGATTCTTTGGGGAAAAAGGAGTCTAAAAACTTAAGAAAAAATCTGTTCTGGACATACATATATAAAAAGAAATTTTTAAAAAAGCATTTATTGCCAAGCAAAGGTCAGATTGTTGCCACTCATCCTTGTGCCCAAGTAGCTCAGGAAAAGAAGAGCAATAATAAAATTGGTAAGAGTTCTCTTTGCTTCCCCCTTTTTATCAGAAGGAGACCACAAACTAGTTTTCTTGAAATGGAATAACTTCCTTGAGTACAAGAGCAAGTTGATTGGATGAGGAAAGAGTTCTTCCAATGCATAGAAGGTATTTGGGGGTCAAAAAAAGTAAAGATGGCAACTACAACTACATGACTGAACCCTGGCCTTACAACATACATAGAAAGAAGGCAAGGTGGTTTTGGTTTTGTAACCACAGCTGTCTTGGCTTTTTTTGGCTCCCCCTTAATCCTTCTGCCAGTGTCCACAAGCTCCAGTCCCACAAATAAAAACAATCCAGCTTTGCTCTGGTTTCAGATGTAATGAAAAAAGCTTAAAAGAAAGTCCCAAAGGTACTTTCTTTCAAAAGGCAACTGGACTTTCTTGTTTTGCTAGCAGGCGTTTCGCTTCTCATCCAAGAATAGCACTTAGACTTATATACCACTTCATAGTGCTTTACAGCCCTCTCTAAGCGGTTTACAGAGTTCAGCATATTGCCCCCAACAATCTGGGTCCTCATTTTACCGACCTCAGAAGGATGGAAAGCTGAGTCAACCTTGAGCTGGTGAGATTTGAACAGCTGAACTGCAGCTAGGAGTCAGCTGAAGTAGCCTGCAGTGCTGCACTCTAACCACTGTGCCACCTTGCCACCTCGCTTCTTCAGTTCTGACTGAATGGTGGAGAATGGAAGAATTTTATATTCTGTGCAGTCACGTGGTCATTAGCCCTCTTTCTGAGAGTTGTTGAGGCCGCTTGAAGGTTTATTTAGATTTAGATTTATTATTAGAGTTGGAAGGGACCTTGTAGGTCATCTAGTCCAACCCCCTGCTCAAGCAGGAGTTCCTACACCATTTGAGACAGATGGCAGTCCAGTCTCTCCTTGAAGGTTATCTGTGTCCTCAGGGTCACCTGTTGTCTGCAATGTTTTTTCCTGGAAATCCTTCCATACTCCTGCACCATTTGAAGGGTGTTCATCCCAAATGGCATAGCTAAATGTCTGTGGAGATTCTCAGTCATCCAGATCATGGTTGTCCCAAAGCTGCTTTCTCCATAGACACTTAAAAAGAAAGAGACAGGCAGCTTCTCAAAGCAACACAATGTCATTTAAGAGACAAGCCCAGATATGCTTTTGATGTGGACTAATTTTGAAACAGGCTAGGGTTAATTTATATTTGCTGAGAGTATGGCTGCCTGAGTAGACAAGTCTCTTCTGTTGGTGCAGAATGAGTCATCTTAAATTCAGGTCACTTACAGGAGAATGCAATATTATAAATGCACTGTTATTATATGTCTCATTTGTCAGAAAAGATAATATGTGATCAGTGTCCCAACCTATTTATTTTTTGCATGTATATTAAAAAGCTTTATGGTTCTTCTCACTGCAATCACGGAGGCATGAAGGAAAATGCCTGCCTTCTACCCCAGGCTGATTCTTAGCTTTAATAAGAAGTGAAAGTTATGGGAGTTAAAATTCAAAACCTCAGCAGGTCATCGGGGTGAGGAAGGCTAATTTACTTGTTAAGGTGATTGTACAAAATAAAGCCATTTAGGGCATTGTTTTCTCATTTTTCTTTCAATCGGCAAGTCTGTTACACACTGCCTTACAAAGGAAGCAGGATGGAATTTACCAGAATACATAGGAAACAAAGAGCTTGCAATCATTTATTTCCTTAAACATCCAGATTGCCAAAGCATTTAAGGTTGCTACGTGACAACGGAAGAACTGCCAACCGCATAGGTACAAAATCTAAACACAGTATTCTTAATCTTACTTTTCGCTAAACACAGTTTCAATACTTCAGACTGTATTTATTATTTATATGAGAAATGACATTAAGAAGAAATTTCTTGTCTTGCTGGTTTTTGCTGCTTTATGGATGCTTTATTTAAGAAACCATAGTAGGATGCTATTTTGAAGTTTGATAACACCTCGGTTAATTTTTGCCAATTGAAATATCCCATCAATGAATTTTTTTAATACAATTTCAACAAAAATAGTATCTTAGCATGATTTCAATCCAGATTAGCTGACTGCATTGCTCTGATGTGGTAATGCAGAACAAGATGTTATGTCAAAAGCCGCTGATACTGCATGACCCTTTTAACTTCAGTAGAATCCCTGAAAATATGTCCTATTATATATTACAAGGGTACCCAAACTTTCTAGCATCATGTTCCTATTTTCATATTTTAGGAACCCTTATACTGTACCTCTTCACTTTATCCCGTGCTTCTTCATTATTTCAATCTAGGTTTAAAAATAAAAAACGATCACAACATTATATCATGTTTTATCTTAAATTTTAAACAATATGTTTAAAGAAAGAACGTTCTAATGAAAACATAATGTAACAGTTTTGTTTGTTTGCCATTTATATGGCCACCCATCTCACATACAAGAAATAAACCAGATTTAATGTAAAGGCTATTATTTTCTTCACAAGTTGGGGAAACCTAGCTTTTGAAAAACTAGAGTGCACAGCGCAGGATTGTTTCTGACAACCAGTACATTCCTTTGTTTCATTTTTATTGTGAGTGAAGTTGAAAAGCTGCTTCTGAGAGTGACATGGGTGGAAAAAAAACCCGTAGAAATTATACCTACCGCTTCTTCCCTAACTTTTGAATAAATTTAAAAATATTTCATCCTAAATTTCTCCAAATCTGAATTTTTAAAATTATTTTCACATTGAAATTATATTTTATATCAAATGCTTACGGGTAGTTAACTGACATCACTATTAAATCATACTAATTTATGAGTAAGGTTGCCAGAAAAGATGTCTGGAAAAATAGCAGATTAATTTCTCTGCAAGACAGTCTACGTAAATAATTTGATTGTTCACATCCTCTTAACAGTGTTCATGATAACTTTGATTTTCAACAAGTGAAAAATAACAAAATGTTAGGGATCTCAGTTTGTGTTTGATGTTTAAAAGTGGATTTTTTTCAATTTAAGTTTTAATGATGTATTATGATATTATTTTAGCTTGAATTACGTTGAAGACATGTTCTGTTTGGAAAACCATCATATCTCTGAAACAAAGGTGTTTTATGACCTGCTTCTAAATTCATGCAAAGAGCTGCAAAAAATTGTATTTCAAGTGCTAATTCTTCACAGTATCTGTAACTTTGGATCGTATGTATCATCCATGAATATTTAGCAGACAAAATGTTTCTTTGAATTGACTGATTCCCCTCTCTCTCCATAGCAACAAATACAGACCGAGAGCCAAGCTTGGCTGGAGCATTATCTGTGCATACAACAACCGGTTTTCCCAGTGAAAGTCCATTGAAAGCCTTTGATGTGATCATAGATTCTGTCAGTAAGTTTTATTTTCAGTGTTATTGTTAATGTACTGGGTAAATCGACTTACAACCCATTTGTTTAGTGATCATTTGAAGTTACAACGGCACTGAAAAGAGTAACTTATGACCAGTCCTTGCACTTATGACCATCACCGCATCCGCCCAGTCACATGATCAAAATTCAGATCCTTGACAACTGGCGAATAGGATAGGATAGGATAGGATAGGATAGGATAGGATAGGATAGGATAGGATAGAATAGAATAGAATAGAATAGAATAGAATAGAATAGAATAGAATAGAATAGAATAGAATAGAATAGAATAGAATAGAATAGAATAGAATAGAATAGAATAGAATAGAATTCTTTATTGGCCAAGTGTGATTGGACACACAAGGAATTTGTCTTTGGTGCATATGCTCTCAGTGTACATAAAAGAAAAGATACATTTGTCAAGAATCATGAGATACAACACTTCATGATCGTCATAGGGTACAAATAAGCAATCAGGAAACAATCTGATTACAATGGTTGTAGCATCCCGGGCTCAAGTGATCACCATTTGTAAACTTCCCATCTGGCTTCCAACAAACAAAGTCAATGCGGGAACATTGTCAAGAGAATGTGAACAACCAATTTTAAATAACAACTACATAATTCACTTTAAGAACTGCAGTGATTCACTTAACAACTGTGGCAAAAAACAGTCATAAAGTCAGGAACAACTCACATAACACCCACCTTTCTTAGCAATGGAATTCAGGTCCCAATGATGGTTGTAAGTCAAGGACTAACTGTATCAGAACTAGACTACCAACTGATACCATTGGGTTACATTTGTGTTACTGTCACACTGAACTATGGAGAACAACGCCTCCAGCTATTAAGAATTCCCACTACTGTACAATATGTCATCAGTGTGATGTGCCATAGAATTGTCAGCAAAATTTCCATTTTTTTCCTTGTTTTTGGCACCTAGTAATCATGCTTCAGAAGAGTCTCTTCTGTATCACACACTTTTCTACTTGAGCAATGAGCAGTGACAACCTGTAAGAGGCTTCTACTATTTTGGCTGATGCTTGATGAAAAGATCCCACAGAACCAACTTCATGTGTTTCAAATTTTGAAGTAGCACCAAAAGATTCCTTAAGTTTGTCTTCCAAAGACCTGTGGTTTGTGGTTTACTGTAATAATTCATTCAAGGCAAATGAGTTTCATGACATCACAGCTAAAGACTGAATGGTCTACTAAGTAGATCAGGGGTGTCAGACACACGTTGTCACGGCGGCATCATGTGACATATCAGGACTTTCCCCCCCTTCGCTAAACTGGGTGTGGGCATGGCCAGCGCATGACGCATCCGGCCTGTGGCTGGGAGTTTGACAGCCCTGAACTAGATGGTCAGACTCATTTTTCCATGGTGTAAGCAGGGGTGAAATCCAGCAGGTTCTGACAGGTTTTGGAGAACCACTAGCGGAAATTTTGAGTAGTTCAGAGAACCGGTAGCGGAAATTTTGAGTAGTTTGGAGAATCGGCAAATACCACCTCTGGCTGGCCCCAGAGTGGGGTGGGAATGGAGATTTTGCAATATCCTTCCCCCAGGAGTGGGGATTTTGCAGTAACCTTCCCCTGGAGTGGGGTGGGAATGGAGATTTTGCAGTATCCTTCCCCTGCCATGTCCGCCACGCCACGCCCACCAAGCCACACCACGCCACGCCCACAGAACCAGTAGTAAAAAAAATTGGATTTCACCACTGTGTAAAACAATATTATCATTGTCTTCAGAGTCCTTTTTTAATTAACTGTAATATATTGTGGGTATGTACACAGATATATGTAACTTAGTTAAATTTAAATTTTGAATGTTGTAACAGCAAATCAATTCTTCTTCTTTGAATTTAGACCACCTTTTAGATCCATTCTGAATATTTCCCTGCTTTACACATCATTTGATTCTAAAGCCAATTTTTGTTTCTCACATCTGTAATCAATCAGTTAGAGAAGCAGGAACAGGAATAAGCAAATCAAAAGAATAGAATTATGTAGCATTTAAATAGAATTTAAACTGAGCAGGTAAATAAACTATAATTCACTTTCCACAGTAAATGATGCAAAAGACTTTTCCGCCTCTTGCATCTGGCCATCCTTTAACAAAGGTTTATACTCACTTTGATTGCATCAACCCATACTTGGTCACAGGAAATAGTTACAGATAGTCTTAAACTTACAACCATTCCTTTAATGAGCATTCAAAGTTACAATAGCAGTGAAAAGTGACTTATGACCCCTTTTCACACAACTATTGCAACAGCTACATGGTCACATGATTAAAATTCAGACATTTGGCAACTGACTCATATTTATGATGGCTGCAATGTCCCAGGATCATGTGATCACCTTTTGAGATCTTCTGGCAAGCAAAGTCAATGGGGAAGCCAGTTTCACTTAATAACCATGTTACTAACTTAACAACTGCAGTGATTCACTTAAGAACTGTGGCAAGGAAGGTCGTAAAATGGGACAAAACTCACTTAACTGTCTCATTTAGCAACAGAAATTTTGGACTCAATTATGGTCCTATGTCTAGGGCTACCTGTATCTAAGCCATACCACTATCAATTTGATCCCACTGCTGTAAAGTTATTAATTGGAGTTACATAAAGTTTAGCTTCTTGGGTTGGTCTAAATTAGGAGCCCAAACTCTTCAACTCATCAACCCCTTCAGGAACTTTCAGATTGTTCATCGAGCCCAGACATTGATTATATGAAAATAATTTAATAAATACTACTAGTAGTACTACAAATAATAATAGTAACAATGACATTGACCCCTTGGATAATGCCAACCCTTAGTGAGCTCAGTACTGACTACTTTGAAGAACCCTAATTTGGAGTCAGGTAGATTGTCCTTTTCAATGTGTGAAATAGTGGAATTGTAATATACAAGTCTTATTTCAAATTCTGGCTTCCACATATTCAAGATATTCCAGATATTCAGAGCAGTAGCTGCTCTGGATCCATACATAATGTCAAAACTCAGGTAAGCTTTCACCTGTAGTTAGCAAGCTATGACCAATGGTAAGTCATTGATAAGATGGCAGGTTCTTGTTTACCTTTTCCTGTGACTTAGATTATACAAATGGAGGCCTAGCGTATGTTCAGATATTAAGCTCTCTGGTTTTGGCTTGGTGTTTTTTGTACATACAGTCAAGTGTGGTTTATCAGTAAATCATGGTTCTACTTGCCATGTTTAGATGTAAAATGAGCAGATAATTGGATCCCATGTGTACAGATTGTAAAATAGCAAGAGCTGAGGAAATTTGGGATCTGTGGTGTGGAACTTTTTTTCTGGTCCTCTGGCTTCTTTCAATATATGGCTCCCTTTCATGTTACAAAGGAATGTATAACATTTTACTAAAGATGATTAAATTTATTCCTGTTTAATATGCATATATATATTTCTGTCTCTTGTCTTTGAGAATGCCAACTCTTTAGAGAAGATGCCAACTTCAGTCAGCGGGGAACAGTTCTCAAATGTTTCCCTTGACAATCTGTTAAGCTGGCTTAATGATAATAGATTTATGAAAGGAACAATCAATAAACAAGTTCACAGTGATGATTCACAGCATGTGCCTTTTGTTGTATGTAGGTTACAAGATGTTCTGCCTGGAGCTGAAATAAACTTCCTTTGTTTGTGTCTCAGGACAGCTATGTGTATACTGAAGCCCCATTTCTGAACAATAAGGCAACTATCTATTGCCTTTACTCGTAAATATTGTAAATACAATACTCCATGAATTAATGAAAAAAAAATCTTTTCTGGTACATGATTAAAGGGAAAAGGGGGAAAGCATTGAATGCACAGATACATAGCCAGCATTTTTTTAAAAACGATTTCCCCTAATTTATATTTGATACTAAAACATAATGGCTATATGTACATACCCTATTAAGTTAAAGGCAAACTATTTTGTGGCTTAGCATTTATGGTGAGCCATAAATGGCTTATTTATTTAATTACTTAAATAAATAATTAAATTTACATTATTTTGTATTTAAAACAAAGATATAATTGGAAAAAAGTGGACATAAAAAGCAGCAATTGAACCCATTTCACCAAGCAGCCACTTTTCTTTTCAGGTAAAGCTCAAGTTCACTTCACAATAGTGTGTCAGGAAAAAAAATTCAGTCTTTTCCAGCAAGGAGGTGCAATGAAGAAAAATGCTATGAAGAGCATCAATTCCATGGGAAAAAACAGGTTTCCATATTCAGCCATTTTCCCACTTACACCAAAGTATCCCCTCCAAGAAACTTTCATTATGCTAAGATAAATATGGCTGTGTCCTAGGTTTAAGTTCTCCCTCAATCTCAAACTTCACTAGATCATGGTTCTAGAGTCTAGACCAGTTTCTACTTTACAGCATAAATCTCATTCAGTCACAATTCTACCAGGCTACTCATATTTTCTTTACAAATAATCCTCAAATCACCTGATCCATCAATCTTTCCATCGTGTTCTGCGTTCTGTAGATTGAAAAACCTTTCAACATGGTTTTGGCCATTGACCTGGAAGATAGGAGCTTGCAGAGAACAATTTCACCTGTTATTATAGGTAGCTCAAACTGTTCAGAACACTGGCCAAGGAACACACATTACTCCTACTTAGTGGTGGGTTTCTACCGTTTCGCCCCGGTTTGGGCGAACCGGTAGTAGCAGCGGTGGGAAGCTCCGCCCACCCGCCCGGACTTCATCACTGACGTTCTGCGCATGCGCAGAAGCGTTGTGCATGTGCTCCTGTTCCCAAACCGGTGGCAAAGGTAGGTGAAACCCACCAGTGCCCCTACTGCATCATTGAATATATCTGGAGTTTCCAGTGCTCTGTGAGTTAACAAAATATGTGTTTCTTCTTCCTTTATAGAAAGAGGACCAACTACCTTTTTTGTCCATGTCCCCAACATATAAATCTATTTTCCTGCTGGTTTTGAAACATTCTTTCTTAAACATTGGCAAGAGGCTGTTGCAAGGGAGCATTTATTTTTGAATGTATGAGCAAATGCATTGTTGCTTTGTGGTTAAGCCGGTGTGATTGACAGAGTGATATTCAGCAGCAGGTAGATTGGTAAGGCTTGTTTATCGGTACTGACACCCAGGTTGATAACATAAAATAAAATTGAATGAAAGCAATAGAATAATAGATTGAACTGTAAAAAAAATGGCACTCAATCTAATCGGGGTGGGGGGATTAGATTTCCAATACCCCAAGGAGCAATTCCATCTTCATGGCCTTCATGAAAGCACTAATGAACGTCTAGGTGGAGACTACTACACAACATGGGACCAGCAGGGGAAAACACCATTTTCAGGCTCCTATGCCCTTTCATCTCATGTGTGAAGGACCTTAAATCTGCTTATAGGGTTCAAATATACTACATATTCCTTCCAGTAGAGAAAGCCCTAAAGATTTATTGAATGCTCCTGGGTCAATCACATTGGAATGGGGAAAAGACAAAATAACAGGTGAGAGAATGTTGAATTGTGCTAAGAGCTTTTTGGAAGGACACTAAGATACCAAAATGTACAACAACTGTATAAGCTTCTTTTCACACAATACATTTCAATATGTTCCTCTGTTTTAGAGACAGATGACATACTATACACATTTTTTTTAAATTATATGTAATGCAAACTACCAATCTCCAGGACAATTTCTAAAGAATGCCTGTAGTTTTTACATTAGGATCATAACCAACCGTAGAAAGTAAAATGAGTGCATAGGCACAACCACGTTGTTGGAAATATATCCTTGGAAATATACTTGGAAATATACCTAACCTCATTTAAACTGCATCCTATATTCCTTTCATATTCATATTAATTAATATGTTAATATATATTGCTGGTTCATGTATGACATGCCATACACCAGTGATGGCGAACCTCTGGCACGCCTGCCACAGGTGGCATGTAGAGCCATATCTGCCGGCACACGAGCCGTTCCTCTAGCTTAGCTCCAACATGCATGTGCGCGCCGGCCAGCTGATTTTTGGCTCATGCGGAGGCTCTAGGAGAGCGTTTTCAGCTTCCGGAGGGACTCTGGGGAGCGGGGGGGGTGTTCGCCCTCCCCATGCTCCAGGGTAGCCTACTGGGCCCACCGGAAGTCGGGAAATGGGCCATTTCCGGCCTCCAGAGGGCTTCCGGGGGGCAGGGGAGGCCGTTTTCGCCCTCCCCAGGAATTATGGGTTTGGGCACTCACGCGGGGGCAATAGCGCCCGTGCACGCGCTTTCGGCACCAGAGGAAAAAAAGGTTCGCCATCACTGCCATATATTAAATTCCTTTCATAAATTATGTTCAGAAATAAAATATCAAATAATTCAGATATTTTCTAGGTTAAACATTCATTGTTAAGTTGTTTAAGTAGCAAAGCAGGGTGTTTGTTCCTTATGTGTTCATGTCTCATGTCATCAACTACGCCAGTATTTCTCAATCTTGGCTATTTTAAGATGCGTAGACTTCAACTCCCAGAATTCCGCAGTCAGTAGGAAGTTGAAGAGTTGAAGTCCACATTCTTAAAGTTGCCAAGGTTGAAAACCTCTACACTCATTAATACTATCCTAATTTAACTGATAGAAAAGCTAAACTGGAAGGGAAAAGACTGGCATAAATAATAAAGGCAATTTAATAGTAGAAAATATGTGTAGCTCGGATTGAACTGGCAACTTAGTTGTGTGTGATCCTTTACCTACAAATCAAGAATTCATAAAAGTAAAGGTCAACTTACACACAAAATAGAACCAGCCTCCAATTTATAGTTGCAGCAAATGATAATCTGTTCCAAGCCAGCAATAATAAAGCATTGACTAACGTTTGCAAGTCTTCACTGGCTGCTTAATTAAGTAATTAAAACCCCACAGGCTCTTTTCACTCAGATAACTTTGTCCTTGTCCTACTATATAAGAAACATTAGAAAAGAGAAGTAAGAAAGGATTATATAGAGTAAACGATGCAGGCTTCCTTGTTTCTGCAGTTTACAGGAATTCTTACGTCTGGATTTTCTAAAAAGAGGACATTCATAAGGTTGCTTTACTCAATGGACTGTGCCCTATTTGGTATACAGCAGTAATTGATTTATAGTTTTCATCCTCCTTTCTAGCAGTCATTCTCTCTCTCACATCATAAAGGGATCATCTCATTAAAACAAGACATGCATAACTGAGTTGGAATTAATATTTTCCTGCATCCAAACCAGGAAATGTTTTGTATATATGGTTTAAATAGTGTATACCGCTATGAGAATTAAGCAAGGAGCAGTCAAGTAGCACATGCTATCACATTGCTTGGTCATGGGAAACCAAAATGAGGTGGATCATGGACTCATGTGTTTTTGTGTGTATCACTTTGGATAGTCATGGATATCATTTTGTAGACACACACACAGAGAGAGAGACAGAGACAGAGACACACACACACTGGATTTGAGGAAAATTAATTTTAAAATCTGATGTTTATTCTGTGCTGGGAAGCACAGCTTTATTCTCAAATGTGGACAGATTCGCAGATTTACAGCTTGGTCTCATATATGCTTACTGAGAAGTCGTCTTCTGGGCCTAGAGTGCTCTTAGAAATGCACCGTTGGTTTTGACAGAGCTATATCAATTTAAATCGACATATTGTGGATCAAGAAATAGCGTCTCCTTCAGTAAGGCATGTCTATTTTCATATTACCTTTTTAGAATGTTAAATATTTATAATTCAATTTTGCCATCTTGGCAGAAGCAATTTGTTCACATTCATAGTTATATAAATTAGAGTCGCCTTGGGCTAGATGACCAGCAGATAAGTTTGACAAATAAATAAAAAATAAATTTGTGATTAAAGCTTTTCTACCCTATTGTCTAACACAGTAGGTGCTGCTTAAGACAACTTATATAAATTTAAAGCTATTAGAAAAATATCGTATTTTACTTTTATTTTAATAAAAATAAAGTATTACGCAGGCACATGAAACCTTTTCTTCTGCTTTACTGATCTCAGTTCACTCGCTAAACTTCAATGTTGCTTGTGAAGTATTGCCTTAAGTATGTTAAATAAAAGCAGCCATTGTGATTTGTAAACAGCATTCGGGCAGTTGTGGTTTATTAAATAATGATGAAACATGCTGCAGTTTAGCATTTGAAAGCTTCAAGAGTATTTTCACAGAGAGCTTGCACTGCACAATTGATTTCTCTGATTCACAGAACGTTCTGCATCTCAAGGCATAATCATCTTCCATTTATAGCTCTCCTGGGCCACCCTGCTCATGCGTTCATTCGTCCTTTATATTTGTTTGTTTCCATAGTAGTAGCTCTCCTCCTTGTCCATAATCTAATTGCAGCCAGGATTTCAGTTGTGCCATTCACTGTTTCTATAAATGCACTCCTGAAGAAGCTCAATACTTGAAAGATTTTTTTTCCTTTTTTAAAAAATGTCCCTGTTAAGCTTGATTCCTCACGTTATCCACCGATCCTGCTCAAATCTCACAATCTGTTTTCTTCTTTTGAAGACAGCAGTGAAGTTTATATTCACCCTCCAGAAATGTACAGTATTAATGCTGTGCCTGTTGTTTATCCTGCTTAAATTAGCAAGGACAACATATACACTATGCAAAGCCAGGCCAGTACACATTCATTTCTCATTATGTCACTGTGAGAAAAGATGCCGTTTCTCTGTTTACCGGTATGTGTAAGATAATCCAGCTTCGATGCCTGATTGGCTGCCAAGTTAAAATGGATCCTTGAGGGTTTTTCCCTTCTCCATGTACTTATTTCACAGAATCCTTATGGCTGATTTTTTCCATTTCCTTATAGTTTGCATAAACATTTAGAGTTGCACTTCTTTGTAGTCAAAGCTTTCCAGGCCAGGAGATTTTATGGAGTCAGTCTAGAAAAAGTCAGGGAGTAGAGGTCTGGATAAGGATCAGAGGACTTGTTGCTCAGATATTTAATTCACTGTCTTGAGCTATTCCCAGATCCTTCTTCCTAACCTACTTGACAGATTTATGATGAGTGAAATGGGATGCTACCCTGAGCAATTTTAAGAAAGGGAAGGATCATCACAGTAAATAAGATGTCAGGGAAAAGTTGTTGGCAGTCATACTTTCTTGGCTATGGATAGAAAAATGGGATTACTTTTGACTCTAAAATGGGAGCAGTATTCAAGAAGGTTTTCATAATCAACAATGATCTTGGTTAACTTAAGATCTTGTGTTCACACAGTCTGCTAAATTATGATGGAATTAGTTTGGGAAAAGGGTTGGTGGGACAAGAGGAGGTCTTCACAAAATTGTTGTGAGCAGTCATAAGGCACATGAATTGAGTGAGGCTGCTCTGCTTCTACCTCTCCACCTGGTTTCCCATATTTTTTCCATTTAAGATTTAATGACTACTTAAACTATCAAGGTCCAGTGAATCAAATCCTATTTCTGACTTTTAAAAAAGGCACCTTAACTCTATTTTGGCCATGATGCTGAAGGGTAGAAATTTTTAGATGGTTATGAGTGTTAGAAGAAATTGCATATTTCCTCCTTCCCATTTGGAGAATTTGAGGAAGCATCTGGTCTTTTTTGTTTACTTCCATTACATTCCCCAGGAAGCTGAACTGAAAGAGTTTCTAAGAAAGTATTATTTTATGGACATTCTTTTGACTTCCTGAAAATGGCTAGTTTATTAATGCTCAAGGGAAAGATACCATGAATGTATACTGATTTCCATTAAGAGCCTCAAGGATAGGACTCAAAGATGTTGGGACAACATGAAATAGACAACTGGCACTCTGCAGATAAACTCCACAATGCATATCAACCGGAGCAGGAATTCTTGATGCTTTCTTGATGAATGCATGTCTAACTCTACTGAATTCCCCAGCCACGGCCAATGCTGAAAATTCTGGGAGTTGATATCCACTCATCTAGATGACACTGTGATAGAATGTCTAAGAGGATCTGAGAAAGCAGAAGAGGAAACAGCACCACTGAAAAAGAGACAACTCAGCCCAGGAGAGGGGAGCACTGTGAGGAAAAAGACTCAAAGGTACTCCACCTTAACAGAGATAGGTCAGAGGTTGGATTCAGCAGGTTCTGACCAGTTCTGGAGAACCGGTAGCGGAAATTTTGAGTAGTTTGGAGAACCAGTAAATACCACCTCTGACTGGCTCTGCCCCATCTATTCTCTGCCTCCCGAGTCCCAGCTGATCGGGAGGAAATGAGGATTTTGCAGTAACCTTCCCCTGGAGTGGGGTGGGAATGGATATTTTACGGTATCCTTCCCCTGCCACGTCCACCAAGCCACGCCCACCAAGCCATACCAAGCCCACCAAGCCACACCTACAGAACCGGTAGTAAAAACATTTGAATCCCACCACTGGGATAGGTATAAATTCAGCTGGATAATTGTTCTGACAAGGGTTCAAAATTCTGTTACAATAAATTAAAGTGGCATAGTTTACCTGCCTTGATGGATTTAACTGACTTTAGCTATAACATGTAAGTAAAGACTGTTCATGAATTCTATTGATTTTGCACAGATTCATTATTCCATTTTCTAATGGAAGCTGAAAGCTGTAGTGCAGCAACGCCTAGAGTTCCACAGATTGATTAACCTTATAATATAGGCTTCTCATACAGGGAATACAGGGACGCGGTGGCTCAGTGGCTAAGTCACTGAGCTTGTCGATCAGGTCGGCAGTTCAGCGGTTCGAATCCCTAGCACCACATAATGGAGTGAGCTCCCGTTACTTGTCCCAGCTTCTGCCAACCTAGCAGTTCGAAAGCACATAAAAAATGCAAGTAGAAAAATAGGGACCACTTTGGTGGGAAGGTAACAGCGCTCTGTGCACCTTCGGCGTTGAGTCATGCCGGCCACATGACCATGGAGACATCTTCGGACAGCACTGGCTCTTTGGCTTAGAAACAAAGATGAGCACCGCCCCTAGAGCCGGAAACAACTAGCACGCATGTGCGGGGGAACCTTTACCTTTACCTATAGGCTTCTCAGATAACTTGGAAGATGCAAATAAAAAAGAATGGCTCAGTAGAAACCAGAAACTAAAATAAAAATAAAATCCCAACTTCAGTAATTATGGTAAATATTATAGTTAACATGTTAAATCAGAGTGTGCCTATTACAAAGAAGTCAATACCCATGGAGGAATTATTAGAAAGTGAATTGAAAATACATTAAAAATTATTTTAGTCACTATTTCATATGGAACAAGGGGCGCAGTGGCTTAGCGATTAAAGATGCTGAGCTTGTCAGCTGGAAAGCTGGTTTCAAGACCCGAGTGTTGCATGATGGGGTAAGCTCCCATTACTTGCCCCAGCTCCTGCTCACTTAGCAATTCGAAAGCATGCAAATGTGAGTAGATAAACAGGTACCACTTTGGTGGGAAGATAACAGTGTTCCCTGTGTTTCCATATATACTCAAGCTGGCCACATAACCATGGAAAGATCTTTGGACAATGCTGGCTCCCTCAGCTAAGAAATGGAACTGAGCACTGTTCCCCGGGGTCAGACACAATTGGAGAGAGGAAACCTTTATCTTTACTACATATGAAACTACATATGTATATGTATATGTATATGTATATGTATATGTATATGTATATGTATATGTATATGTATATGTATATGTATATGTATATGTATATGAATATGTATATGTATATGTATATGTATGTGTAACCGGAGATAACCGGAGAATTGGAAAGGACCCAGAAAAGGGTACCTAAACTTTGGGTTGAAACAATCCCCCCTTGAGAAAATGCTATTGTGTTTGGAATATCTTAGCTTGGAAGGAAGACAAGTTAAGTGGAGCTATAATGAAGGTGCACAACATTATGTATTGTATAGAAAAAGGAAGTGTTTTCTCCTCTGGCAAGAGGATATTACAATAAAACCTTGAATGGAAAGAAGTTCTCACAGTAAACAGCTAAGCTAAAGAATATTTTTTGCAATTAGACATCTAGTGACCCCTTGGGTCATTCCTTCCAGAGATATTTTTTTTAATATCAGATTCCTCATTGCCTTCAACAATGACAGACATTCTAATATACTGCCCTCACTGGAAAAGTTGGGATATATTCAGAAATATATTTGTCTTGAAAACAGCCTGTGTTGAACTGTGTAGCGGAGTCAACAACAGCAGAAGAGATGTTTTATGAGATTTGTATTATGTCATTAACTATTTTATAATAATTTAATGTCATAAAATGTTTCATAAAATTTTGATCAAGAGGGGTCCTTGGTGCTCTCTGAGCTTGTTTTGTTGCAGACGTTTCATTACCCAAACTAAGTAACATCATCAGCGCTAGTGATATGAATATGAAGTATTCTCCTTTATTAATTTGGTAAATTTTAATTTGAGGTGTGTGTGATAGATTTTGGATACATTCTATAAGTTAGTCCATTTGAGGTATCTGTATGGTGCACTATTTTGCCCAGTGAAAGGCTACAGGAAGGAGAGTTTTAGCAGTATATAGTTAATGTGTGATTCTTACCAATTTTACTAATTTAAAATGTTAGATTAGATAAATTCATAGAGGAAAGGGGTGTGAACTGTCACTGGTCATGAGGGTTATATGTTACCTCCAGAATAAAGAGTGTGCGGGTCCTTCAGTACTAATTACTAGAAAGTAAGAGTTTTGTACTAACACGGTTAGTACTGGAGTCCTTACCAGCAGGATAAATATTGACATAGATCAGTTTTCAGTTTAAACAACATGGCTGTTTTTATGTCCCTATGATTAGGTAAATGTTTATATTTAGAGAAAAAGGAACAGATAAGATTCAGAATCCAAGCTCTTATAGTTGTTCAGAAATATGACATTATTCAGAGTTCACAAGTAAAACTCAGTTCAGCTGACTAATTGGCAAGGAGAGAGACAACATTTTTGGTCTTAGGTATCTGATACTGAACATCTAGATCACAGGATCAGAATCACAGAATTCTACGGCTGGAAGGGACCTTGGAGGTCTTCTAATCCAACCCACTGCTCAAGGCAGGAGCCTTATACCATCCCAGTCAAATGGTTGTCCAGTCTGTTTTTTTGAAAGCCTCCAATGATGGAGCACCCACAACTCTGAGAGGTGAGCCCTTCTGCTGATTACAAGTGGTCCTCAATTTATGACAATTGAACCCAAAATTTCTGTTGCTAAGCGAGACAGCTGTTAAGTAAGTTTTGTCCCATTTTACAAGCTTTCTTACCACAATTCTTAGGCATCGTTAAGTGAATCTGTCCACTTAAAGAGATCACATGACCCCAGGACACTGCAACCGTCCTAAATATGAGTAATTTGTCAAGCATCTTAATTTTGATCACATGACCATGGGAATGCTGAACACTTACGACCATTGCAATATCCTCATAGTCACATGATCAAAATTCGGACGCTTGGAAACTGACGGTTGCATTGTGAAAACTGGTCGAAAACAGTAGGCTTTTAAATATGTCTTAAAGTAGGTTAAAGTAGTTTGTATTGATGTATTATTATTTTTATTATTATTTATGATCTGGTATGTGCTTCAATAAGCCACAAAAATTGTTCAAGCAGTAGTTGAACTACATGCTTTAAATATGCAAATTATAAACCTGCTGTGCTAAAGCACTTTTTATCTGAGTCTGTTCTTCTCCAAAGACAAGCAGCTAAAGGATAACTAACAGAAATCCTCAGAAATTGTCATGAAAAGCATTTGGTTATGTGACTTACTTCTATGCAACTTGTTAGTTATCTCAAACACTTGTTTCTGTGGTTTAGTTTCTCTTAAATTAAGAATTTTCTTAGATCATCACTATCAAACACAGATTCTAAGAATTGTCTCACCACTGCTTTGATGACACAGACATGATATCACACAGAACAGTGGATGATACAGCTTGCTTTTTAAAGGGAACTTTTAATTTTTGTTCTAAGATTCCAGGAAGTTTTGACTAATCAGCCACTAGAATAATAACACTGGGGCTGAGTAAGTGGTTTGACTTTATTGTTAAAGAAGAAAGATATTAATAAATATGAGGGGTTTCAAGAGCAGCTTATATTATTCACTATTTACAGTGATGTGTTCATATGTAAAAGGGGTTACGAAGAAAAGGCTGTTTCACCAATAATAGGTAATTGCATCATACCCTTAGACTGGGAGAAAAAAATATCAAGATAGCAACAAGTTGTTTAAAATTAGCCACCCCTAAATTCTACCTTCTTAAAAATATATACTAATTATTCATCATCAATTTCTACCTTCTTGCTTTGATTTTGAACTAAATTCAATTTAAACCCAATTCAGGGGCAGACTTGGAAATATTTTTCATGAAATCTCAGGTTTTCAATTTTTTACCAACTGGATGTCATAGTTAACAAAAATGCTTGCATTTAGTATGGAATGTAGATCTATTTGATCTGAAATTAAAATTAAGTTTGGGTAGATAAGAGAGATAAACAATATGAAAAATCTGTTTTCCCAGTTTCATGTAAATTTGAATAATAAATTCTATTAAATTTCTCTACGTTATTTTAGGTTTCAACTAAAATAACAACAGAACTAACCTCAGACCAATGCAGTACAGATGGTTCCATTTGGTACACAATGTGTCAGGAAAACAAAACAGACAGCTATTACACCATTAGTAGAAACAATGAGTCAGCTCTGCCAAAATTATTATGCAGGAAGATATAAACAACCAGCTATAAATCCAGATCATGATGTAAACAGAAATAACTCAGAAAACTTGTTTCATTATAAACTGGGAAATATTTTAGCTTGAGACTAAATATTTTGTAAAATTGATTACAAAGGTAGACAAAATGAAAAAAAAATCATTTAAACATAGCATGGAATTAATGCTATAAAAGAGATTGATATTTCTGTGATTGATATTGATGACCGATTAAGCAACATTCTCTCTCATAAACTTCCTCATTAGTGGTCCATAAATAGCACTGATAACTGTCAAAGTCTATCTATGCAGAAAAAGAGAGAAGCAAGCAGCTTCCCACTTATATGACAGTATAAAATATTAAATATGCTAAAGGCATGAAATTATATTATTGAACTTTTTATTCTGAGTGAACTACTGTATAGCCAGTTCTTAAAATTAAAGTGAATAGTATTATTTCTCTTATTATAAAGAAGCTACAATCTTCTTTTATTTGTGTTCATTTTCTGGAAACTACATGGATATGTCCTTGTAGACATCTTGACAATATGGATGTAGTTTTCTTCAGAAATATTTTTCAATCTCCCAGGCTAGCCCTCTATTCCAAGACTTACTGTAGGAAAAATTTGTGCCAGAAAGTCTGAATTGGTGTTATTTAGATTGTTGTGATTTTGTGTGAAAGTTGGAATCTACAGGTTGGTTGATAGCTTTATGTATGTTTGGTTGCCACGATGTAAAAAGGAGGTCGAGACTCTAGAAAGAGTGCAGAGCAGAGCAACAAAGATGATTAGGGGACTGGAGGCTAAAACATATGAAGAACGGTTGCAGGAACTGGGTATGTCTAGTTTAATGAAAAGAAGGATCAGGGGAGACATGATAGCAGTGTTCCAATATCTCAGGGGTTACCACAAAGAAGAGGGAGTCAAACTATTCTCCAAAGCACCTGAAGGTAGAACAAGAAGTAATGGGTGGAAACTAAACAAGGAGAGAAGTAACTTAGAACTAAGGAGAAATTTCCTGACAGTTAGAACAATTAATCCGTGAACAGCTTGCCTCCAGAAGTTGTGAATGCTCCAACACTGGAAGTTTTTAAGAAGATGTTGGATAACCATTTGTCTGAAGTAGTGTAGGGTTTCCTGCCTAGGCAGGGGGTTGGACTAGAAGACCTCCAAGGTCCCTTCCAACTCTGTTGTTGTTGTTGTTGTTGTTGTTGTTGTTGTTGTTGTTGTTATTATTTGCTTCAATTAATAGTAATAATTAATTTTAGGAAAATGTTACATTCTGAATATGAAATTCAGATGAAAATGAGGAGAGAAAAAGAAAAGACAATTGGGTCACTTAGACACACAGGATTAAATTAGAATAGTGATTCAAGAGTAATGATTTTAAAGTTACCATATATTCGTTACAGATACATGAAAGGTAAAGGTAAAGGTTCCCCTCGCAAATACGTGCTAGTTGTTCCCGACTCTAGGGGGCGGTGCGCATCTCTGTTTCTAAACCGAAGAGCCAGTGCTGTCTGATGACGATTCAGTGGTCATGTGGCTGGCATGATTAAATGCCGAAGGCGCACGGAACGCTGTTACCTTCCCACCAAAGTGGTCCCTATTTTTCTACTTGCAGTTTTACATACTTTAGAACTGCTAGGTTGGCAGAAGCTGGGGCAAGTAATGGGAGCTCACTCCATTACGTGGCGCTAGGAATTCGAACCGCTGAACTACCAACCTTTCTGATCGACAAGCTCAGCATCTTAGCCACTGAGCCACTGTGAGCATTGCTTAAGTATAAGTCTGTTCTTACATACAATGGCAAAGATAAAGAATAAAAAACTGAAAACTTGATTGGGTTTATAGTTTATGTTAAAATAGTAAAAGATTTAGTGAGTGATACAATGATGATGAAATGTTCCAAATTTGGGACGCATATTTTTTCGAGTTGATTGTCAAGAGCCGATTTTGGGAAATGGACATGAAAGAAAAAAAGAAGGGAAAGAAATGAGAGTGAAAGTAGAATAACTATAAGAAGAGAAAGTATACATCTTTTAGGAAATAGTGTTAGAAGGCAGATTAATCTCCAAACAGAATAAACAGAAAGTGAACAAAATTGGAAAGATGATATGGAAGCTGCTAAGAACAGTAACAATATATGGTCACTTGTGAGGAATGAACATTTGTTGAAATGAATAAAAAAAATTATGTGTATTAACTGTACTTTTACTCACTTTATTACATGAAACTAAGAGTTCGGATGTCAGAAGAAACACAGAAGTAAGTGTACTGCAGTGTGACTGGAGTACTTAAGAAGTTCATGTGTGATGATAGAAGAAGCAGGGTCAAAAATGAATGCATGCCAAGGTACTGTAGTTTGAGCATGTCAAGAGAAGAGTTGAAGATCAAACTGGAAAACAAGCGCATATAGCGAGAATGAGTGCATCAAGAGAAAGGAAATGAACACAAGCAAATTGTGATGTCAGGAAGCTGAGGAGCTCTTCAAAAAGAAAGAGGTGAGAATTTTAAAGAAAACAAAAGACAAGGACATAGGGTTGTGATGGTGAACCTATGGCATCATAGGGTTGTGATGGCGAACCTATGGCGAACCACAGGTGGCACACGGAACCATATCTGCGGACACACGAGCCATTGCTCTAGTTCAGCTCCAGCACACATGCGCGCACCGGCCAGCTGATTTTCAGCTGGCCCTGCCCACGCCACCCCTCCCAGGAGTCTCCACGCAGCCCATCTTGGATGCCAGGTAAGTACAGGGCTCACGCGGAGGCACTGGGAGGGTGTTTTCACCCTCCCCAGGCTCCAAGAAAGCCTCTGGAGCCTGGGGAGGGCGAAAAACAGACCTACTGGAAGTCTGGAAACAGGCCGTTTCCGGCCTCCGGAGGCTTCAGGGAGGCCTGCTAGGCCCAAAATGGGGCATGGGGGGTGTCGTGTGCACATGCGTGGGGGAGCACGGGTTTGCGCATGCATGCACAGGGGCGGGGCAGCACATGGGGGTCACACGTGCATGCGCAGGGGGCAGGGCGCACATGCGCATATAATAAAAAATAATAAATAATAATAAAAAACTTTGGCTTGGAATAATCTGGATTGCAGATTATTTTTTATGTATATAAATTCCCATGTTTTACTCTTCTTGAGCAACAAGTAGCATAATATTCCTGCATAAAATTCAGGAAACCAGATATTGAGATTTTACAGAATCATTACTTATTTTTAAATAGAAAAAAAATTGTGGAAAAATAAACTTTGGAACAGAATTTGGTGGATTAATCAAAGTCATGTTCTGTGCTTGAAACTTTTCAGAACTTCTGCTATTTCAATAGCTTTAAGATACTTATTTACTCCTTTTTCCTTGAAGTGCAGCAGATGTCTAGCCAAAAAGTAAAAATAGATTTCTCATAATAAATTCCAATGCTGCAAACTCCTGTATCATATGTAACTGATTATGAAATTTTCCCCTTCCCTCCTTATTGTTCTTTCAATGCATAAAAATAAAAAATAAACCAGAATTCTGCCTTTTTGCCTTTGTTCTACTGCTGTGTGCATTTTACTTACTAGAACCTGAATTCAAAGAAATTGATTTTTGAAATTGGGTTTGGATTTCTACAGTGAACTGAACATAAAAAAAAACAAGTGGAGCTTCAATCATACCATTATGGCCTCCATCTTGACTTTTGGGGCCACATCCTATAGGCAAATCTGAAAGATGATAAAAGAAAGATATTAGGCCCTGTAAATAATGTCCTTATCTTTGCTCTAAAGAAGCATCCAGGATAATATGTCATGAATGAAAAATGGGGAGGATTAATAGCAATAGCAATAACACTTAGATTTATATACCGCTTCAAAATGCTTTACAGCACTTTCTGAGCCGTTCACAACATTAGCATATTGCCCCCAACAATCTGGATCTTTATTTTACTGACCTTGGAAGGACGGAAAGCTGAGTCAGCCTTGAGCCAGACAAGATCAAACTCCAGGCTATGGGCAGAGTTAGCCTGCAATACTGCATTCTAACCACTGCACCACTACTTTATTTTATTTTTTTAAATAAAATTTATATGCTGCCCAACTCCCAAAGGGACTCTGGGCGGCTTACAACTATAAAAATACAATTATAGGATAAAAAGACAATTCAAACACAATTCAAACAAACCTTTCACAAGTAATTACATCACAACACATACATACATGGGGTGATCTCATTAGCCCCAGACCTGCCGAAAAAGCTAGGTCTTAAGGGCCTTCCGGAAGGCCAGCAAGGTGGGGGTATTACGGCTCTTGGTAGGTAGTTCGTTCCATAGGGTCGGAGCCGCAACAGAGAAGGACCTTGCCTGCGGACCCGCCAGCCGACATTGTCTGGCTGACGAGACCCAGAGAAGGCCCTCCCTGCGCGATCTCACTGGTCGCTGGGAGAAATGCTGTAGAAGGCGGTCTTAAACTTAAACCATATTTTAAGAATCACTTATAGGGGAGATGGGTGGCCTAAAAATTAATTAATCAGTCACTCAATCAATCAATCAATCAATCAATTCATTAATTATTAATTATCCCTTTCTGCATCTGAGGTTTCAAAGGCTGACCAATGTTGGAAATAGTGGATTAGACATGTTTTATGTGATTTAGAAAAAAAAAACATGATTTTAAGATACACTGACACAGCATTTCGATTTGCATATATGTTCAGTGCCGATATGTTCACTTGATTTCTTTGGAAATTTGAGAACCTGCTGCTATACTGGCATTGCCAAATTGGTAGGTGCTCCCCACCTGAGTGAAAATTTAATTCTGAAACTGCTAAGAATTCCTGTCTTTCTGTTCCGCTTTATTACAGTTGAAGTACCGGTATACACCGTACTTTACAAAGTAGAAGATTCTTCATCTCCTATATACCCCAATATGAACACTGGCAAACTTTTCAGGAATTAGTGGACAGTTCAGGAATTAGTGGACAGTTATGATGGGAAAGTTGAGCCATAATCAAACCAGTTTTGTGATTACTTGGGAATGCTCTTTAAAGCAGATTATCACACAAACTTTGTTACGTACAAATGATATGCTCAATCCTGCAGACATTCCCGTTTTTGCCCTCTTCTAGAATGCCCTACATATATGGATTATGACCACTGGTGGGAACAGGAAATATGTGAAAATCTAGGTACAAACCTTACAGTTCCTAAATATAGCCAGTGTTCACACAAAGACTAATCAGTCACATTTTAACCTGCCTACTTGATTAGTTTAGGATTTATTTATTTATTTATTTATTTATTTATTTATTTATTCATTCATTCATTCATTCATTCATTCATTCATTTTTAACATTCTTCATATAAATATCCATACATATACCATGATGTGTTATCAAAAATTAACATTAAATTTTTTTTTGTTATATAACCCATGTTCAATATCCGATAGTATTTTAACTTCTATCATTACTAAAATTGCTTATCTGTCCTAGCATATCAAATTCAGTCACTCCCTTCCCACTAGGCTTCTCCCCTTCTCCTACTTTCTTCTTCCTTCTCTCCTCTCTTCCTCCTTCTCCTTCTTCCATCTATCTCCTCCTCCTCCTCCTCTCCTCCCTCTTCTTCTTTCTTCTTCCTCCCCTACCTACATTCTTCTTTCTCTCCTCCTCTCTACTACTTCCTCTTTCTCCCTCTTCTCCTTTCCTGAGTGTATTTATTTTCAATATCTTTTAATAGACAGATAAGTCATACCTCTCCTTAGATTAATTTAGGGTTTATTGGATTACTTGAGGTATTATGGTAAACAAATCATGCCAACACAACTACATTTAAAAAAACCAAAGGAACTTTTCAAAAAACTTCTCCCCAAACTCAGGAAAAATGAAAATCCTGTCTTTATTTTGTTTCATTTTTAATAATAATAATAATAATAATAATAATAATAATAATAATAATAATAATAATAATAATAATAATAATAATAATAATAATAATAATAATAATAATAATAACAACAACAACAACAACAACAATAACGACAATAATTACAATAATTACAATATTGCCATTGTCAATCCCTCCTCTATAAATGAATACATGTCTCCTTAAATCAAATGTGTATTTTATTTCTTCAAATACCATTGAACTAGAACACATATTTTCGTGGGAGTGCGCAGCTATAGTGGTAAAAAATGTAATTTCTTTAAGGAAGTTCAGGCAAGTGCACTAAGCATGCCCACACTGAAGTCAGTTAGCTGCCAAAGAGAAAGTAATATTATATATACACAAGCAGCTATTTTTAAGAAATGAGGAAAGGAAGGAATAGTTGAAGGAATGTGAGGGAGTGTGAGATTTAGTCATAGTAAGCATTAGCAGAACAGTGGTTAGGTGTGACACATTTATACATGTATGGACTAGTTAATCCTTGAAAAATGCTATAACATTTCCTAATGAAGTCTAACTCAGCTGACTCATGATGAAATCAGTCTTTGTAATTTAATTTCTTAAAGATGATAAACTTGAGTTCGATGAAAGGGGATCCCTCTTAACTTTTGGTTTCTAAATTCTCACTATATGTACAGTCAGTAGCCTTACTTCTCCTTTTATCATTCCCTCTGAGTGACATATACATTTTGTTAATGTATATTTACATGAATGCAATGTGTATATGTATTTGGGCTGACTGAACACACACACACACACACACACACACACACACACACACATCTAATGAAACAAACGGCAACCATGATAGCTTATGAGGGAATTCTACTCTGGAGTCAGCTGATGGACTAGGAAACAAGATGCCACCTCCATACTACTTGTGTACTTGGTTCCAAATTTTATCCAATCCCTGTGATTTATAATCATATTAACATTTTAAACGTTTTGCTAGTCTTGTTTTTATTTTGTAGTAAGCTGCCCAGAGTTGCTCCGATAGTGAAATGGGCAGCATATAAATGTAGTAAATAGATCAAATAAATAACTTGACGAAGAATTAAAACCATTAAATGTACTTAAATTTGGATATTATCTATAACGGTTCATAATTTTACAATGGAAAGGAAAATGAGACAAGTACAATGATTTGGGTAACTATTTTTAACCCATACTTAATTGTTTTAGTGGCCTTATCTTAAAATAGTAACTGCATCATTTGTGGAACTGTATATTGAAATTTTGTGGACCATTTAGATAACTATTTCATAGTTGTAACATTTCCCGTCATCTTTTACGAAGGGAAAAAAACAACCCAAATCCTGTTGTATCAAACTCCAATACACTTTAATAAGAAGAAAGGTTTGTCCTTGGACAAAAATATCTCCTTTCCTTATTTGTAAACTTCCAGGGTATGCCAGCTGGATGTCAAGCACCATGCCAGAGATGGCTGCACTTTGCTGTTTATATATAAAGGCTGTAAAGTGATTTAGGGTCCATCAAATTGTGCTGTATAATCTATCTCTTTCTGACTGTTTCTGCTGAGGCCTCCTTATGGTGAGGAAGCTACAGAATCAAAGGTCGGTTCACTCAGGGCTATAGCCTGTTTTCAAAGACTACAAGTTTCCTTCCAAATTTATAAGGTAGTCTCTAATTAGGACTAAACTGTACAGTTGAAGAACTAGGTCAATATTTCCAACGTGACAAATTGCTGTACACTTTCAGATCTAAAAAGTTGCATTTATTTCGTTACCCCACCCCCTTTTTATTTTTTGTCCCCCTGCAGAGTCAGGGCTAAATCAAAATTTCTAGGTCAAGGTGACTCTGGAATTATGAAATTAACTCTTTCATTTCTGGATTTGCTCATAATAAATAAACCAGTGTTTTTCAACTTTGGCAGCTTGAAGAAATGTGAACTCCAACTCCTAGAATTCTGGGAGTTGAAGTTCACCCATCTTTTAAGTTGCCAAGATTGAGAAACGTTGACCATAAACACTTCCGGAAGTCTATGTACCATTTTGTTAGTAGTAATTGGGGAAGGTGGAAGGCATGACGTGTTTTGTTTTGAGTGGTTTGGCATTTATCCATCAAAACCAAAGGCTACAGGAGTCAGGAAAGATCTCTGCCTTCTTCTGATTATGAGTGCAATTAGAGTAGCCACACTGAAAGTTTTCCTCCAGTCTTGTGAGCCAACAAAAAATATATACAGGTAGTCCTTGACTTACATCAGTTCATTTAATAACTGTTCAAAGTTACAACAGTACTGAAAAAAAAGTGACTTATGACCATTTTTCAAAATATTTATGATGGTTGCAGTGGCCCATGATCATGTGATCACCTTTTGTGACCTGACAAGCAAAGTCAATGGGGAAGCCAGATTCACTTAACAACCATGTTACTAGTTTAACAGCTGCAGTGATTCACTTAACATCTGTGGCAGGGCTGGGTTCCTCCCAGTTCTGACCAGATCGCCTGAACCGTTAGCGACCCGCTGGTGATGTCATGATGGCATCACGGATCTGGTTCGGTCGGTGCTGATCCGTGGGCGCCGCCATCTTTTTTTTGAATTTCTTTTGAATTTTTCCGTGTTTGGATGGCTTCTCCTCTTCTGTGGCTTGAAACTTTGGGAGCGTCAGATTCGGGTTTCCCACGGAGGTGCCAACATGGCTTCATCAATAAATTGGAACTTTGAGGAATACTTTGCCTTGGACTCTGATTTAAGTTTGAATGCTATTTGGAACCCAGACACCCACTACTGATCGGCAGGTGCTATGAGTGGCCGGTTTAGCCAACTGTCAAGTGTCCAAAGCACAGCCTGACTATCAGGTTGCAGGTTGAGAAAGATTGCAGAGAAGCTAAGAAAGGAATGGAGGAGAACATGTGGATATAAACAATAAAGAGAGAGCAGTGGGCGAGTCATTTCCCAGCTTATCTTATAAACAGCAACTCAGCCCAGCTCAGGAGGAGTCCAGAAAGAAGTGTTGCAAAGTATTCAGAAAGACACTGCCTTCTGAACTCCCTATAATTACAGCTGAGAAATCCCGATTTTGGTTACCAACTTTGCATTTATTCCAGACGAGCATTAAAAAGACCTTACTAAAAGCTTTGGTCTTGCCAAGCTACGGTATGGGGCAGGGGTGAAATCCTCCCGGTTCACTCTTACCTGTTGGTCGCCGCACATCCGAACAACCTGGTGGCGTTCGCGGCGCGGGGCTTCCCCCACCTGCTTCCCCCGCCCACCTGGACACTGGTATTTGCATTCTTTTGCCCTCTGCGCATGCGCAAAGCGTTCTGCTTGTGCAGAGGGCAAAAAAACGCAAATGCCGGCGTCCAGGTGGGCGGGGGAAGCGGGTGGGGGAAGCCCCGCGCCGCGAACGCCACCAGGTTGTTCGGCTGTGCAGCGACCAACAGGTAAGAGTGAACCAGGAGGATTTCACCCCTGGTATGGGGCTTGACACACTCTTGGAGGTAGCTCTCCTGATGGCTGCATCAGTAGAGCTCTCTGCCCTTTGACCTTGCCTTCCTCCTCCATGCCTGTTTGTTTGTTTGTTTGTTTTATTAAATTTCTGTACTGCCCAGCTCGCTGATAAGGTGGCCCTGGATGCTTACAAATAATAAAAAGATATAAACAGAAACGATTGAATTTTTAAAAAGTTACATAAAAGCCAAACTAAGAAGAAAGACAGCATGGGAATGAGGACTTTTTATCCGTAAACCAGGGGTCTCCAACCTTGGCAACTTTAAGATTGGTGGACTTCAACTCCCAGAATTCCTCAGCCAGCAAAGCTGGCTGAGGAATTCTGAGAGTTGAAGTCCACCAGTCTTAAAGTTGCCAAGGTTGGAGACCCCTGCCATAAACCATCTCCAGCAAGGAGCACCCCTATCGGGGTCCCAAGCTTCCTGGAAAAACCAGGTTTTAAAACCTGTTATTAGTGATATCCAAAGAACTTTGGAAGGATGTATGTGTGCACAATCTGAAAAACAATATTGTGGAGTCACAATGCAAACCCCACCCTTTTACATATACATCATGCTATAACACTGCATTTGTCATTGTTGAGGGAGGCAATAAGTACTTCCAGGGTCTGCTGCTCTTTTAATTTTTGCCAGCTTCCAGCAATGCCCACGGATCTTTTTCTCTCTGACATTATATCTGGAGTAGCAATGAAACAATATTTGCAGGGAAATTGAATCTACACTACAGGATCTATAGCTTCCTCTTTTCTTACATACATGGAAATGGTGCACATAAATTTCCTCCAATTAGAGTGTACAGGAAGGAAGGAGGATTAGATGCTACTTCAGCCTAACGAGAACAAAGCTGTTCTGCTTTTGGATTCATCTGCCCAAACACACTCCTGGAAAGACTCCCTTCCCATGGCCCTATTTAATTCAACCAAACGCTCTTCGTATTGTAGAGTGGGAAGAATAAAACCTTTCAAGGCTTGTAATGCAAGTTTCTACAAGACTCGGCATGCTTTTTGTAGCTTAAACAAAAGCGAAAAACCCCAATTATGGGCTGAAAAGCTGGTCCTGCACATTGTGATGATGCCATGAGGCCACAAGTACTGAGCACAGAGAGGCAAAGGAAAACTAGTTGTGTATCCCTTAGCTGCAAGAAAATTGTCACCTCCTGCTACAGTGGTTAGTCCTGGTCTGGATCAAGGGAAACTCAAGGTTAACTTAACACCATGTTTAACTCTTCAGCTTACGAGGGGACTTTGGGACAGTCACTTTCTCTTAGCCCTCATCATACTTCAAAGGTTGTTGCTATGAGCATAAAATCTGAGGTTATTGTGTGTCGGTATTTCTCAATCACAGTAACTTTAAAATGTGTGGACTCCTAGTATTCACCTTAAAGATGCTGAGATTAATTAACACCATTCCGTATACGCTATCTTTAATCTTTTAAGGGATAATTGGGATACATATACCGTAAAATGCAGCATGTAAAATAATAAACATTCACTTGCAGTTATGATTGGCCAGCTGCTCGGATTTCAGTCCAGTAAATACAAGAGGTGAGTATATAATTCATCATAAAATAAAGTGAAATTAGTTGCGCTCTTCAGTCCTAGATTTTATTCACTCTGACAGTTATTAAGCAGGTAGGCTGGGACAATGTTATAACTCATTTGAAGAGGATCACCACTTGATTCCTGCCAAACAACTTTCAGCTAAATTAAGAGTTAAATCATAAATTGATAGAACAAAAAAAAAATCTTATAGGTTTTGTTTCATAAGATTAAATGAATTTTAGAACAAGGAGGGGGGAAGCAAATGTAAGCATTAGAGTTTGTACTATTATTGCTATGTATCAACTGCCTACATGGTTTCACCCAGGTCCAGCGTTTGAGCGGGAAAATACTCAAACGCCATTGGTTGATGCATCTGACAGCTCCCCATAAAAGGGCTAGCTGTCAGACTGTAAGTTGCTGGTTGTACGGAGAAGTTGCCAAGTAAAGAAGTTCCTTTTGAAGTCTGCCTCCTGTCGTTATTCCCACTACTCAACAATTATGAAGGGGGAGGAAAAAAGAGGTGGGAAGCTGCAGACACTAGTCCAGGCCAACCACACGATTATGTAACCAAGCCTGATGTCTGATAGCCTGATTATTTCAGCTTTTAAATATTAATTTTGCCTTTGGTCTCATGAAACCTGTTTTGCTAATAAGCACCTGGGACTGAGGACTAAACGACAAGCAATGCTGGAGATCTCCATCAGGATATCTCCCAACCATGTTTGTTTTGCTTTAGTGACTGAAAATCAAGGGTGTGGCCTTTTACTTCCCAAGATTGCAAAAACAGTTTGAAGATGTTTTGCTATGGTTTTCAACTGCTCTAACACTGAAGTCAAGGAGAAAAAAATCATTACCCAACCATGGATTATTATACATTCTGCTTTAATAAATATCCCATCAGTCCCTTTCCATACAAAAGGGAAATGAATGATTACCTTCTGTGTTCCATTATTTCTCATGCTAGGTTTCTCTCTCATGCTCTCTCATATCTGTCTGTCTGTCTATCATCTATCATAGCAATAGCAATAGCACTTAGACTTATATACCGCTTCATAGTGCTTTACAGCCCTCTCTAAGCGGTTTACAGAGTTCAGCATATTGCCCCCAACAATCTGGGTCCTCATTTTACCGACCTCAGAAGGATGGAAGGCTGAGTCAACCTTGAGCCTGGTGAGATTTGAACAGCTGAACTGCTGAACTAGCAGTCACTGAAGTAGTGCTGCTTTTAACCACTGCGCCACCTCGGCTCCTCATCTATCATCATCTTTCCCTCTCTCTTTCTCGCTCTCGCTCTCTATTTCTATCTATCTTCCATTTCAAGTAAATTGTAGCTGTGTCAGAAATAAATTGGTTCATCCTTTTGAACAGTGACTTTGTGGTGGGATCACAGAGGTCTGGAGCTGCTACTGAACTGATGTAGAGTCTATTGGTGAGGAATCCAGTGATTAACTCCGTCAAAAAGAAATTCTTCCCAAATTCAAATAATCCAAAATGCCAGGAAAACAAAAATCCAACCCCAGTAGCAAGGAGTACCGTAGCTTTATATAGATAATATACTCAAGAAACAGGCAAGGAAATAAGGGTTAGACATTGTTTTCCAAAACACTTTTTTTTCAATCTTCAAAGGGCTGCTAGCTATGAAGACTCTCTCTAATCTGTTTGTGTCCCTGATTTATATTTATATTTATCTACATACAGTATGAAACAAACTTGGAGAACATTTAAAGATTAGAAAGGTGATAGGGTTTTGAATGCTTATCTATATACAATAGGTTCCTGCAATTAAAACTGCAATAATTGTGGGTAACTTTAAAAAAAACTAGCAAAATGTTTTATTTAGAGTTAATAGCAATAGAAAAGTTATATATCTGGCACTCAACAACCCTGTGAAGTACTTGAATCTAATGTAGGGGGAAGACAAGCAATCACCCACAAGTTACTGACCAGTCCAGTCCCTAACTACTTGATAGATATTGGGCTTATGGTTCAGTAGTTCATGTAATGCATCAGACCTGAAATTTCCCAGTTTGGCCCTTTAGTAATTCTTGTGAAGTCCAAGTCACGGTATGTCTATGATAGAGCCATGCAACAAAATTAGAATATTCGTGCTCAGTTCAGTCCAATGTTCATCTAGTTTTTATTCTGCTTCCAATTGCAACCAGCAAGTTCACCCTGTGTCAGTGTTTTTCAGCTTGGCAACTTTAGAACATGTGGACTTCAACTCCAAGAATTTCTCAGCCACCATGCCGTACACAGCAAGGTGTTGATGATAGAACATTATCTGTTAGGAGAGGGCTGGATATTATAACTATATGTGGTCTTATTCTCTAGTAAAACAGAATAAAGAGTCAGCTTCCCTTTTTGACACACAGGCATTAATTGAATGGTAGTATAACAAATGAGAGATTTTTCAGCCCTCCACATTACATTATGTGCTGGCTTCTCATGAGATGGTAACAGTTAATCATTGGGAACAAGACATCTTAAGTGAAACAAGGGATTAGTGCCAAGACTGTATATTTTGTTGATTGGCATGAGGATGACAGATTCTCTTTAAAGCCATTTTTTTTCAAAAGGATTAACTTTAGTTAGCTACCATCCTATGTAATCCCTGTGTATCAGTGATTGCATGACCACTGTAGATGCCATACGCTAAATAAAATAAAAAGCTACCACCCTCCATTCTGAGAGCTGATTTTCAAGTTCTTAAAACAGTTAAAAGTCTAGGGCAGTGATGGCGAACCTTTTTTGGTTCGCGTGCCAAAAAGGGGGGGGGGATGCGTGGGATCACGTGTGTGCGTGCCCATACCCATAATTCCATGCACCCCCACGCATGCGCGTATGACACTCCCAGCATGCAATGGCATACCCATTTTTTGCTCTCTCCAGGCTTCTAGGAGCCTGGGGAGGGCGAAAACGGCCTTCCCCACCCCCTCTGGAGGCTGGAAACAGCCTGTTTCCTGACTCCCAGTGGGCCCAGAAGGCCCGAAAATCAGCCGGCCAGTGCGCACATGTGCGCCGGACCTGAGCGTGCGTGCCCACTGATATGGCTTCGCATGCCACTTGTGGCACCCGTGCCATAGGTTCGCCATCACGGGTCTAGGGTTTCCTTGTATTAAAATATTTCCCACTTTTAAATTGATGTTTTCAAATAGCTGATCTGAACATGGTACTCTTCAAATGGGTTCAAGTAGAACTTCCATTGTCCCCATGGGGATTGTGGACATGGCATTCCAATCCATCTGGAGGCCAAGAATTTGGAAATGCCGAGGACTTCCGGTTTGGAGCGCTTCATCGCGGACGTCCCTCGTTGGACGCCTTTCCGATCTTTGTTAAAAGCCGCCAGAACAGCTGTCTGGCGGCTTTGAAATCTCTTCCCCGGGCAAAGGGGAGAGATGAGAGCCTGACAGGTGGGGTAGAGCCCCCCCAGCGCCCTAGGAGCCATCTGGTAGGGCGCGAAGGGAGAGCTCCCCATGCAGCCTGTCTCCAGCTCCGAAGATCAGGAAACCTCTGCTTTTGCAGAGCTAGATGTCGTGACCAGCCGCTGCTTCAAGAATGGGATTTATAATTATATTTAAACTACAGAAGCAGACAGAGAGAAACAGGCGTGAGATGGGCAAGTACTGAAACCTCTTTTTTCCTTTTTTTTTCAACTCCTGGGCAAGCTTTCACTTCGGCAAGGGAACAAAGGAAACAGAGTAACAATATGGCGAATGAGAAGTGAAAGTGACTTTCGTTTTCCCAGAGGCTTTTTTTTTTCTTCTCTCTCTCTTATGGAAACTTTTAACTTGGAAAAATGTTTTTTTCTCTCTCTGTCTCCTAACTCTGGATTAAAGTTATAATAGAAATATTTCCAATAATAAAAGACTATCTGATTTTTAAACTGGAAAGAACTTTAATCAGGCATCTGGCTTTCTTTCTTTTTTGTACTCTTTTGAAACACCAATGGCTTCAAAGTCTGGAAAGATTGTTTTGACTAAAAGAAATGACTATTCATCTGGATATATTTCTAAAATGCAACTTAACACTGAGCTAACACCTCCACAGCTTTTGACACCTGAAAATTTATTAAATAATTTAAAGATTATGAAACATGAACTTACTTTGGAATTTAACCAGAAAATAAGTGAGATAGACAAAAAAATGCAGGCTGCTTTGAGGAATATGAATCAACAACTAAGATTTGATGTGTTAGAGGTTTGCAAAGGCTTAGCAACAAATATTGAAGTTTTGGCAGAACGTATTGAAACAAATAAACAAGCTTTGGCAACTTCGGTGAATTACATAGATAAAATCCAAAATGACATTGCAAATTTTGAAAAAGAGGTCTTAATGACTCAGTTCAGATCCATGGAAGTTGCTATAAGGATTAGAGGTTTGAAAGAAGGATTATATGAAAATTTAAAAGGCAGGATGGTTGACATATTGGATCAGGTGTCTGGAATTTCTAAAGCGGAATTGGCTACACAAATCGACAAAATATACAGAATCAATTCGTGGTACGCTAAACAAAAGCATTTACCAAGGGATATTGTCATATATTTTACCACAAGAGCTCTACGGAATAGAATAATACAAGCAACGTTTAACAATAATCTTATGGTGAATGGTCAGGAACTAAAGATTTGGAAAGAAATCCCCTCTAAAATGCTTAAAGCCAGAAAAAGCTATACTTTTTTGATTGAAGAATTTAAGAGATTAAATTTACAATATAAATGGGAAGCGCCAGTTGGAGTAGCAGTGAAATTTTCTGGAAAAAGATACCGGCTCAACACGATAAAAAAAGCTACTGAATTTTATGTCAATGTTCTAAAGGCTGATATATCCAAGATTCCAGAGGAAGGATGTATGAAAATAAAAGAGGAGGAGGAGGGGAAGCCACCTTTGATGGATCAAAAGGAAATAGATTCAAAAATCCAAAAGGAGTGCCTGAATCAGATAGCTGGGGAAAAGGAGATGGAGGTTTGGGATTAGACGGGAGACGACTCGACAAATTCGAATTTATTGAACTATTAAAAGATGAACTATCAAGATACAAAACGATGTGATGTTGAAATATATTGGACGGATAGAGACTAATATGATTGTATTTTATCTTTTCCCTATCTAATGATTACTTATGCAATATTTGGTTAAGTTTTATATAATTTTGAGGTTATTTTTAATGTTGATAATATTAGATATATATAGTTTGTTGAAGATTTGTTTATTCTTCTTTCATTTTCTTTTTTTGTTTATTGAAGTTAGTGAATTAATTTAGAATAATATTATCTTATTAATATCATGATGAAATTTAATATTTGATGATCACTTATGTAACATTTAGTTAAGTTTTATCTTAGAGGTTATTTTTAATGTCAATAATATTAGTTTAAGATTTGTGTATTTTATATTTAGTTATTACTTATGTAACATTTACCTTGTATAAGATAGAGGACTGAAGGGAGGAGGTAGGAGGTTTGTTTGTTTGTATTGTTAAAGAGTTTTCTCTTTCTTTCTTTCTTTTTTTTTCTCTTTTTTGTATCTTTACTATTGTATACAAATGCGATATATTAGCAGTGTATAATTTGGAGTTGAAGTTTTTTAAAAATAGTGTTCTTTTTTTCCTTTTTTCTTTCTCTTTTTATTAACAATTTAAATTTATTATTATGCCCTGTATTATCTCTGGGAAGTCCGGGGGGGAGGTGGGGAGGGAAGGGGGTGGGTTTGGGGGGGGGGAGAAAAAAACAAAAATGTTTGTACTTTATATTTAATATTTTGCTACTACTTATGTAAGTTTGTACTAATAAAACTTTTTTGAATTAAAAAAAAAGAATTTGGAAATGCTGCATTAATTTAATTTAATTTAATTTAATTTAATAGATTTGTATGCCGCCCAACTCCCGGGGGACTCTGGGCGGCTTAGAGAACAAGTGAAGGTTCAGGGGTTGCATCTTTCACATCTCAGAAATTCAGTGTACTTAAACATCACCATAGCTTTCTTGTTGAGTCACAACAGTAGGAAATAACAATGAAAAAGTGGAACAGTATTAGAGACTGTTTCATTTGCTTCTCCTTTCTTTCATCCCGAGAGATGATCATATGAGGTGCTTTTTCCCATCCTAGCTAGGGAGAATGACAGATTTTGGGGAAAGACTTTTTGTCAGTCATCTTATGTCTCTTTTGGTTTTAAAAAAAGTATACTATAGTATACTTTAAAAAAAAAGTATACTATAGAGTCCTTGGAGCTCTTTGAGTTTGATTGCTTGCTTGCAAATGTTTCATTACCGAACTAGGTAATGTTTTCAAGGCAAATAAGTGTGGGATGTGCTTCCTGGTTATATACAGTAACTTGATCTAGCTATATTGGTGCGGGTGTAGTTTTCTCCTTGGTAGTTCCTTGATTAGGGTATTGTTGGTTGCTGGAGAGGATGTGAACGAAACAAGACCGGAACACATCCTCTGCTACAACCAACACCAAGATAAGCAGAGATTAACACCACAGTTTGGCAGAAAACAATACCCTAATCACGAAACTACCCAAAAGAAAAGCACACCCTCAACAAAACTGGCAATGCAAGCCACAGGCACCAAACCTCACACTCACTAGCAATGATGTTACCTAGTCGAATAATGAACCACCAAAGCTTAGAGAGCACCAAGGACTTCACGGTTCAACCTTGAGGAATATACATTCTTCTGTCACTATGTTTTCAACTATTGTGATGTATGAATACTGTGGCAAGTGAATGAATATGTGCTAGTATTACAACGGTTTTCTGCAGGACTGGGCAAATTATTCTTTTCAAAGTAGTAATGCCTTCTGATATTAGTGTTGTCAAGGACACTACAATCATCTGTACAGTATGAAACCAATAAGGTAAGGTAAAGGTTCCCCCGCACATGTGTGCTAGTCGTTTCCGGCTCTAGGGGCGGTGCTCATCTCCGTTTCTAAGACAAAGAGCCAGCGCTGTCCAAAGACGTCTCCATGGTCATGTGGCCAGCATGATTAAACGCCGAAGGAGCACAGAGCGCTGTTACCTTCCTATCAAAGTGGTCCCTATTTTTGTACTTGCATTTTTTATGTGCTTTCGAACTGCTAGGTTGGCAGAAGCTGGGACAAGTAACGGGAGCTCACCCCATTTTGCAGCGCTAGGGATTCGAACCGCTGAACTGCCGACCTTCTGATCAACAAGCTCAGCATCTTAACCACTGAGCCACCACGTCCCTTATGAAACCAATACAAGCTCTTATATAATACAAAATGGAACATTAAATATTTTAACTGATTTATTGGCGATAGATCCTGTAATAAGAAGGCTTCTAGAAGTTGTAAAATCACTAAACATTAATGGGAAGATCTGTTGATTAAAGTATCAAAGTATAATAGTTATGAAAAGGCACTCCTTGGTTAGTCTTGGGGACATGAGACTGCTTTTCTAGGAAACAGTGAACGGATATTGCTCAGTCATGACCACCTGGAACAAATCTGATTACAATGATTAGTGCTTAGGAAATATGAATTTATAGGAAAAGAAACCCAGCTTTGGAAAAATAAAGCACAAGTTGAGACCCTAACATTTTGTATTTCTCAATGTTTTCATCACTGGTTGAAAATCAAAGTTACCCTGAACAATACATAAATACATTGTCCAGAAAATATGCACAACCAAATTATTCACCTGGACTATCTTGCAGACAAATTCATCTACTATTTCCCAACTTTTCTGGCAACTTCCACCATAGATTAGTATGCAATTTAACACCAATGTTTATTTACTGCTGGGCGTGCAGAACACACGTGTGATACACAGGTAGTCATGAAGTTACGATCACTTGTTCAGCAACCATTCAACGTGATGACAGCACTGAAGTAAGGATACTGATGACCGATCCCGGAAGTTGCAGCTGTTGCAGCATCCCATATCATGTGATCATTATTTGGGCACTTGGCAACTGGCTCACAATTACAACTGTTGCAGCATCTTGTGGTCACATGATCACTATTTGCAGTCTTTCTCGCCGGCGTCCCACAAAGAAAGTCAATGGGTAAGCTGACAAGACGTTGCAAGTCACTCCCACTCCTGTGTCTTTTTTTGCCTGCCCGTAAAGTTCCAGCCTGCTTGCCTAGGACTCCTGTTTTTTCCACACTGTGGTCATGTGATGTCCTCACTTAACAACCATGCAGTTCTGGGGTTATGACAGCAACTGCTGGGATGGCCTTTGCTAAGCAATGTGGTCATGTAATGTCATGCTTTACAATCCTGTCACTTAGCGATGGATAATCTGATCCCAATTGTTGTCATAATACTGAGGACTACCTGTAAAATATAATTCGAGTAGGAAAATTAATTTTGAAAATTTAGGCTTGGAAGTATTTTTTAATTTTCATTAAATTTGGAGAAAGACTCTTGACTCCATTTGTTTGAAGTGATGGGTTCTTTTACTAAGGATTGGTGGTTGTAGCAAAAACGAGGCTAGATCTGAGTATTCCTGTGCAAAAATTACAAGTTTTTCCCCTCCCATGGCCCTCCCCCTTGACCAGATTGTTAGCGTCCAATAGCATCCCGGTTTGATATTTTGGGGACTGCTTTGATGTTAAGCACGCCGTGAAGAGGTTTTGCAGGCTTTCCCAAGTCAGGCATCCTTGGGGTGGCTGGATTAGTCCAATTTGACACCTCTGGTTCCTGTCAATGCCTTTCCTTTCCCGCTTACATCCTTTTCTCTCCTCCTGCACAACTTCCCCAAATTCCTCTGCCCCCCGCTCTGTATATGGAAGGATGCCAGAAGCTTAGCGAAGCCTAGCGAAGATGGCAGAGCTGACATTCAGCATTAATTCACAGTTCTCAATAGGTGTTCTAAATCTGACTTTGTAATACCTCTTCATTAATGATGTAGTCACAATGTGAGACATGGAGGATTTTTATCAAGCAGCGTTGTTGGAAAAAATCTAATCATTTAATCATCTTGGTTGTATACTTCCATATTTCACAAGCATATATTGCAGTTGGTATAACAACATCCTTGAAGAGTTTTCAACTTTTCTCATGGTAAAAAACAGCAACAATGGAATGGGTTGGATATCAAAACAATGTTCTTGCAGTTTGGTCCTTCAAAACCTCAACTCATAAAGAAAATGGGACACTATCCCTCACATTACATTTATTTTTTCTATATTTTATGCTATGACTTTTTCATGTACTTTTGTTACAAGAAAAGCTATTTGTGCTTATCATTTATTTTTTCAGGGTACCAAATTTTGTATAATAAAAGTACAAATGAGATACTTTGAAAAGGGACCTGAATGTGAGTTTCTATTATTATTATTTTGTACCAGTTGTGCCTACGTTCTTTCAAGAGTCATAATTTGGTAAGTACAAAACCAGCAATGTTATTGTCACAATCCCATGACCTTTGATAAATTACACAAACCTCAGAGTAGAAAAGCCAAGGGCAAACCAACAGTGTTATGTAACAATACTATATTATTAACACTGATAATAGATCACAGATTATTTTAATAGTACACTGACTCATAGATGTTTAACCCTTGAAAGACAGAAGGATATAGATTTTGAAATGAATAGCAATTATAAGTTTTTTTAATATAAAATCATAAAAAGCAGCTGCCAACACAACGCATAACAATTATGTTCAAGCAATCAACATAATCTTGAAATTATCTTCAGCCAGTTTTCTTCAATTCAGCATTTGTATATATACATAAATGATTGTAAAATGTAATGTAAAAAGAAATGAGATTTCTGCCCCAACTCATCCATTAACCCTAACATACAGATAGTTCTCAACTTATGACTGGTCGCTTAGCAACCATTCAAAGTTACGATGAAACTCCCCAGGACTACTTATGACCCACTTTCAAAGTTCCAATGGCCACTTCTCCCCACAGTCACATGAGTGCATTTTAGGCACTTCGCAACTCGTCCACATTTACATAAGTTTGTAGCATCCCATACTCAGATGACTGCAATTTATGATATTTTTTATGGAAACTTGGCTTTACTTCCAGTTACTAACAAAGGCGCCCATTGGATAAAACAGATTTGCTTAGAACTGCGGCCTTCACTTAGTGATTGAGCTCTTCACTTAACAACCCTGGCAAAAGAGGTTGTAACATTGGTAACATAGTGACCTGTTGTGGTTCGTCGATTGCCAGTGGAGCTGGCAGTCGAGCCAGATGAGTCAGAGGAGATGGAGGGGGTGCCTGGGTTACCATCAGGGCCTGCGGAAGGCTCTGAGGAGCAGGAGGTCTCAGAGCCAGATGCAGAGCAGGGCCCATCTCCTCACGCTCAGGTGGAGGGACCACTGTTTTTGGGCCTGAGCTGAGCGAGGGGGAGGAACAGCTGGGGCTCTCCCAGATGCGCGTATGCACAGAGAAGTGCCAAGAGAAGAGCAATGTAGGACTGAGGGTCAGCTATCCAGGAAAAGGAGATGTTAACAAGCCCCTCCCTGGCTGGGATATAAAGAGGAGGGGTGTGGGAGGTGCAGTTGTTGGAGACAACTGTTCATGCTCCAGAAGAGTTCCCTCTGGCAGATTCCTTGCCAGGATTTCCTTGCCACTATCCAGGTTGGTCAGGACTCTTTGTGTTGGGATTGAAGTGCTAATTGAGGCTCCATGCTGGGAACTCAGAGACTGCTATGGCTTGTGACCTGGAGCTTTGTCAGTGAATGCCGTGTATTCCTGCCTTTCTAAATAAAAAGGGGTTTCTCCTCATGAGTAGGCTGTTAAGTGAAGGCTGGGTCAGAACCAGAGGTGGGTTCCTGTCGGAGCTGCCCGGTGCGCAGCTCCGGTAGAGAGCGACCGATTGCGCAATTTGCGAGCGACCGCTCTGGAGCCCTCTCTGCCGGTCCACCGTGTGCGTCGCCATTTTTTCCCGTTAATTTTTGGGTGATTTTACTTCTACGCATGCGCAGAAGAAAAATCGTGCGAGGGGGCGCGCACGCATAGCGAGCGAGCGCCCCTCCAAAACTTGGAGATGCGCGTGCAGCGCAGCGGCACCGGTAAGACAGCAACCCGCCACTGGTCAGAACAATGACTGCCACAACTTACTATTGTAATTCCAGCCTCAATTACAGTTGTGAGTCAAAGACTATCTTTATCTCAAGAGAGGGTTATACTGAGGAGAGAAAGGGCAGCATCCGGGCATCCCTAATTACTTCTGGATATTATATATATTTGGAAATAGTTTATTAATATTAGGCTATTTTGCTCTTTCCTCTTCTAAAACCAAGGTCCTACCAAGCCCTCAGGACTCTTTGGGTGCAAGATCTGAGAAACGTTTTGCAATTTGCATAACTGTCAAAGAAAACAAATGCTCATTTAAATGAATTTGGGAAAAGAATGTGAAATACCCTTTTGTGTTGCAACAAGGGGAAGAGATACAACTACCTCAGATTACAAAATGGTAACACCATATTTTTATGAAGCACCAATCCTTCTAGATAAGTATAGTCTTGTTTTATCCCCTCTACTCAGTGGTGGGTTCCTACCGGTGCGGTCCACTCTATAGCACCGGTAGCGGCCCGCTGGTGACATCACAGTACCAGTGCAGTCGGTTGCTGGTGCCTAGGCGCCGCCATTTTTTTAAAAAAAATTTTTTACATTTAAAAAAAATTCTTCTGCACATGCCCAGAAGCAGAGCTTCCGGCACTGTGCATGCGCTGCCTTCCAACCCCACAGTGAGTCTAAGCAGGGGAGGATGTCTGAGGGAAAGCGTGAGACGCTGAAAGAACGGGCGGCAGGAGCTATCTCCATTCCCCTCCCTTCAGCAGTCCGAGAAGCCACGAATGCGTGGTGATGATCCCAGGCATTTTTGCACGTTTGAGGCTTCTCGAGCTGCTGAGGGGAGGCGGAATGGGCGGCAGGAGCCTAGGATCATCGAATGGGGAGAAGCATTCAGGCCGGATGGAGCCTCCTAGAAGAACCGCTGCCGCGGTCTTGCTGCTCCCGCTGTGGGGGGCTGCATTGCGGGTGGGCAATGCCCCCCCGCTTCTCCGGCCGCTGCCAAGCTCCCGAGGCCCAAGCCCACCCGGTCACATGGCTGGCAAGCTATACCCACAAAATAAGCCACGCCCACAGAGTGGTAATAAAAAAATTAGGAACCCGCCCCTGCCTCTACTCATCCTCTCAAGGATACCTGTTTCATTCATATCATATGAGGCCAAGAATGTTTCATAAGTCTAAGCATGCAATTAATTAATTAACTAGGATAATTTATACCTCCTTTCCTCCTCAAGTTCTATAACAAAGGATGTGGTTCTGTCTCTAGTTATGCTCACAATAACCCAATGATACTGGCTAAGCAGAGAAAATATCAAACTGACCTAGTTCACAATTGAACCAGAATGTGAATTGAGTATCTCGGCTGTAGCTCAGTCTAACTTTCTATAATTCTAAAGAAGACAGCTGTTAACTGTTAACCCCCCAAAATAAATTAAACTTCAAAGCCTTTCTTAACAGTCCATTATAATATTTATCTCGCAGAAACTCTATGAGACCACTTTCAATCTCTTTTAAACTTGTTCAAACCATTGTCTCTAATCAAGGCAGTTAATTTAGCCATTTCTGCCAACACAAGCCAATTTCAAAATCCATTCTTCCATTTGTCAATATTCCTTTTTCTTTCCAATAGTTGGCATACACAATCCTTGCAGCTGTCATTATGTACAGAAATAAGGTTCCAAATTGCTTTTCTGTCAATTTGGCCATAATACCTAGAAGAAAGACTTCAGGTTTAATATTTGCATTTTAAGTATTTTCTGCACAACCATTATGACATTTATCCTATATGATTTAGCATGTTTACAATTGATTGAATTGATATAAAAAATCAGATTAAAAGAGAGGGGTTGCATTCACACAGCACATGTAATTTTGCTACTAAATTTTTCTGGGATTGTATAACACAATGAGCCATGAAGTAAACCAAACAGGTTAGTTTTGAAGAACACACTAAACCACAGAGAAATTAACCCAAATTAATATTATTACCAAAATCACCATACTGTGCAAATATAGCTACTGTTTGACCTTGTTAACTGACCCTGAAAAATAGCTTATGTGGACAGGTTTAAATCCCCCAATTCCAAATTTTGTTTCCTAAACATAATCTCACCACCACCACAATAACAGATATTCATCAGTGAATTATCACACAGTCTTTTGCGAATGCCTTGTTTTAAATGTTTATGGAGATTCTCAGTCATCCAGGTCATGGTTGTCCCAAAGATACTTTTTCAAGAGGCAACTGGACTTTCTTGTTTTCCTTTGAAGACGTTTCGCTTCTCATCCAAGAAGCTTCTTCAGCTGAAGAAGAAGAAGCTTCTTGGATGAGAAGCAAAACGTCTTCAAAGAAAAACAAGAAAGTCCAGTTGCCTCTTGAAAAAGCAGCTTTGGGACTGCCTTGTTTTAAATACAAAATTCACAGTTGCAATTATCCCTAGGCAGATATTCAGCTCTTCCAGGGGAAGTCAGGTTGAACACAGCTAACCTAGAGATGCTTTTGGAAGAGAATGTCTCAGTTGTTGTTCAAAGGTATGTGTGGGAAGAGAAAAATTGGTTTTGAGTTAGGTTCTTTCCAGGCAGATGTAAAATTGCTCAGAATTGATTAAAAAAAGAAAGAAAGAAAGCAGCAAAAGGTGGATGGATGGATGGATACAGATGGACCGACGGACAGACGGACGGACAGACAGACAGACATGCCTATACTTTTTAGAGCATATTTAAATTATTTAATAAATATACATGTGCACTCACTAAGCCTTTGCCTCAAGGACCTCCCATCAGGGGTGGGCTTCAAAATTTTTAGCAAGGGGTTCTCTGCCCGGTTGCTGGGTGGACGTGGTCATGGTGGCCTTGGCCTAGTTGGCCTCCTGCATCATGGCAGGGGGGCCATTTTTGCCCTCCCCGGGCTCCAGAGTCTTTCCTTGAGCCTCTAGGAGGCTCCTGAGGCCATCTGGAGGCTGAAAACGGGCCTGTTTCTGGCCTTCCTGAACTTCCAGTAGGCCCTTTTTTGCCCTCCCCAAGCCTCCGCATGCGCCCTGCACTTACCTGCATCCAAACGGGCCGTGTGGGGCCTCCTGGGAGGGGTGGGGTGGGGTGGGCGGGGCCAGCCAGGAGTGGGATTTGGGGGTTCTCCGAACTGCACAGAATCTTAGCTAACCCCCAGCAGCCCACCCCTGCCTCCCATCCTATTCACAAAAAATTGATATTTTCATAAAGAAAATAGATTAATAGTTCTCATTTGGCTGAAATAATGTGCCTGACAACTATTCACGACTCCTTTGGTTATTTTTATTCTAGGGAATTTTCAAAGGGATCACAGAAATGATTGTCCTCTGAAACTCCTTTCATTATCTATGTAAACTGTCCCAAAAGACAGCAGAACTCAAAAGCATATTTATAATTGCCCTCAGGGGAAAAAATGACTTCTTGTAAAATAGTTTTCTCACAGTTTTACCTTCAGGAATCACCAGATCTGGGCTGTTTTATGTATAGCAAACACAGTAGAGAAGGCAAAGGTTGGCTTATGAGCACTAAAATCAATAAAATATATTTGGCCTTTCAGATATTTGCAATTAAATATTAACTAATATTACCAGTAAGGTATGTACAACCTATTCAAGGCACTTACTTTCTTTTCAGGAGGTTAGGGCTTAATCTACATCAACACGCAAAACTCAGTTGTTCTTAACTTATGACTATTCACTTAATGAAAGTTCAAATTAATTAAGTAGAGTCTAGAACCATGATCGTGAACCTATGGCATGCTTGCCAGAGGTGGCACGCAGAACCCTCTCTGTGGGCATGTGCTCCATCACCAGCTGCTCTTCCAGGTTCTGTCACGTGCATGCGCATTGCCCAGGTGCTCTCTTCTGGGTTCTGGTGCTCCGGCAGTGCTGAAAATGTTAGCTGTCACTGCTCTAGAAAGAGTGCAGAGAAGAGCAACAAAGATGATTATGGGACTAATGGCTAAAACATATGAAGAACGGTTACAGGAACTGGACATGGCTTAGTCTAGTGAAGAGAAGGACCAGGAAAGACATGATAGCAGTCTTCCAATATTTGAGGGGCTGTCGTAGAGAGGAGGGGGTCAACCTATTTTCCAAAGCACCTGAAGGCCAGACAAGGAATAATGGATGGAAACTGATCAAGGAGAGATTCAACCTAGAAATAAGGAGAAATTTTCTGACAGTGAAAACAATCAACCAATGGAACAACTTGCCTTCAGAAGTGTTGGGAGCTTCATCACTGGAAGCTTTCAAGAAGAGACTGGACTGCAATCTGTCAGAAATGGTGTAGGATCTCCTGCTTGGGTGGGGGGTTGGACTAGATGGCCTACGAAGCCCCTTCCAACTCTGTTATTCTTATTTTATTCTGTTATTGACGGTCTCCAAAAAGTCAGTTATGACCTAAATTCTGAACTGACAATCTTTGCTCTGCTCCCACAGTTACATGATTGCAATTGGGGTGCTTGAGTACTGGCTTGCATTTACAAAATCCTGTAGTCGTGTGATTGTAATTTGCAACTTTTTTGCCGGTTTGCAGGTTTTTGCAAAAAACAAACACCATTGGTTAAGCACATTTTATGGGAAAGTGTTCAATTAATGCTTTAATATAACACAAATATACTGGTATGCTTAAGGAATATTAAGGATTTTTTTGCACTTCATATACTGTCATTTAATCATCTATGGAGATTCTCAGTCATCCAGGCCATAGTTGGATGAGAAGCGAAACATCTTCAAAGAAAAACAAGAAAGTCCAGTTGCCTCTTGAAAAAAGCACCTTTGAAACATCATTGGTTAAGCTCTATTCACCCTTATGACCAGGGTTGGGTTCCAACTTACCTCGCTGCTGGTTCGCTGCATGGCCACGCATGCACAGTGCAAAAAAACCCAAAAAAATTCAAAAAAGAAGCCGAACACAAAATGGCAACTCATGTGCAGTGCTGAAAACTCGGCTTCTGACCATGCACAGAAGAAAAAAAAATTAAAAATCCCCCCAAAAAATCCCCAAAAATATTCAAAAAAAGATGGCGGCGCCCATAGACCGGCGCTGACCGATCTGGTAACATCATCATGACATCAACAGGAGGTCGCTACCGGTTCGTGCGAACCAGTCCGAACCGGGAGGAACCCACCTCTGCTTATAGCAATAGCACTTTACTTATATACCGCTTCATAGTGCTTTACAGCCCTCTCTAAGCGGTTTACAGAGTTCAGCATATTGCCCCCAACAATCTGGGTCCTCATTTTACCCACCTCGGAAGGATGGAAGACTGAGTCAACCTTGAGCCTAGTGAGATTTGAACAGCTGAACTGCTGAACTAGCAGTCAGCCTGCAGTCGCAGCATTTAACCACTGCACCACTTCAGCTCTCGGCTGTAGCTCTATAATTCTAAAGAAGACAGCTGTTAACTGTTAACCCCCCAAAATAAATTAAACTTCAAAGCCTTTCTTAACAGTCCATTATAATGCAGTTATGACTGCTTAACTCGATTTATAACTGCCTGACTCAGCTTTGATGGTTCAACCGTCGTAAAAATGGTTGTAAAATCAGATCCGGTCATGCAATGACTTGACTTACAACCATAGTGACTTATGATGGAAATTCTGATCTCATTTGTGGTCATAAGTTGAGGACTATCTCTATAGTTAGCAGCTTGTTCAGACGAAAGGAGTCACAACAGTTTGTTAACAACTCCCTTTTGCATAGTTCAGCATGATCCATAGAGGAGATGCCTAAAAAATCAGGTTATCTCTAATCACAGGTGTTTACCTGTACTGAATTGATGCTGCAGCTCTCTGATCACAACATATTTCCTTTCCAGTGTAAACCTAATGAATTTCACATTAAGCTAGACCAAGGTTTGAAACAGTTGCCAGTTTGTGAGAAGGTAGTAAATTGTTTTTATAAAAATAATTATAACCAATTGACCAATACAGCATTATTATGCTCTTCATTCTTTAATGGATGCCTGGAATAATAATACATAATAATAGTAACAAAAAGAACCACACACCTGTTCAAAGTAATTTATAAAAGTAATAAAAACTATAATAGATATAAAAAACAGCAACCACCACCATCACCACCCATAAAACATAAGAAAATCATGAGAAAAAAGTAAATCTCAAAATAAAAATAGAATACATATGAATAGAATAGAATAGAATTCTTTATTGGCCAAGTGTGATTGGACACACAAGGAATTTGTCTTTGGTGCATATGCTCTCAGTGTACAGAAAAGAAAAGATACATTTGTTAAGAATCCTGAGGTACAACACTTAATGATTGTCATAGGGTACAAATAAGCAATCAGGAAACAATCAATATTAATATAAATTGTAAGGCTACAAGCAACAAGTTACAGTCATACAATCATAAGTGGAAGGAAATGGGTGATAGGAACGATGAGAAGACTAATAGTAATAGTAATGCAGTCTTGGTGAATAATTTGACAGTGGTGAGGGAATTATTTGTTTAGCAGAGTGATGGCGTTAGGGGAAAAAACTGTTCTTGTGTTTAGTTGTCTTGGTGTGCAGTGCTCTATAGCAGTGTTTTTCAACCACTGTGCCGCGGCACACTAGTGTGCCGTGACATAGTGTAAGGTGTGCCGTGGGAAAAACACCCGCCGGGTGTTTTTGCTACGGGACATCCCAGCTGATTCACTGCTCTGGGGGCAGCTCAAAAACGGGCGGGCGCATCCCTGCTGTTCTCCGGCCAAGCGGCCGAAGGAGCTCTGGAGCCCTGACGCCGCCCTGCATCTCGGTCTCTTGGGGCTTGTCCGGCAGCCTGCTGGGAAGGCTGCGACGCAGGGAGGGAAGGAGCTGCTATTGCCGCTCCGGCATGTCTCTGTGGCTGACCGGGGAGCCGCGTCCTTGTTAACAATGGAGAAGCTGCGCGGAGCAGAGGCGCCTGGCGAGCAAGGTGAGTGGCTACATCGGCTGCAGGCTCCTGCCCGCGTCTCCTGCCCGCCCGCCTCTCATTCTTTTAAATGCTAAGGCAAGAGGTGGGCAAGCGGGCGGGAGACACGGGCAGGAGCCTGCCGCCGATGCAGCCACTCGCCTCGCTCGCCAGGCACCTCTGCTCCGCGCAGCTTCTCCATTGTTAACAAGGACGCGGCTCCCTGGTCAGCCACAGAGACATGCCGGAGCGGCAATAGCAGCTCCTTCCCTCCCTGCGTCGCAGCCTTCCCAGCAGGCTGCCGGACAAGCCCCAAGAGACCAAGATGCAGGGCGGCGTCAGGGCTCCAGGGCTCCTTCGCCGCTTGGCTGGAGAACAGCAGGGATGCTGCCACGGTCAGGGACTCAGTCGGGTGGCTGCAGCCCCGCGGGAGACGGCAACAGAGGTTCCTTCTTTCTCCTACAGGGAGAAAGACAGAAGGAAGGAAGGAAGGAAGGAAGGAAGGAAGGAAGGAAGGAAGGAAGGAAGGAAGGAGAAGACAGACAGACGGAAAGAAAGAAAGAAAGAAAGAAAGAAAGAAAGAAAGAAAGAAAGAAAGAAAGAAAGAAAAAGAAGTTAGGAAGGAAGACAGACAGAAAGAAAGAAAAAGAAAGAAAGACAGAAAGACAGAAAGAAAGAAAGAAAGAAAGAAAGAAAGAAAGAAAGAAAGAAAGAAAGAAAGAAAGAAAGAAAAAGAAAGAAGTTAGAAAGGAAGGAAGACAGAAAGAAAGAAAAAGAGATGTTAGGAAGGAAGGAAAGAAGAAGAAAGAAGACAGACAGACAGAAAGAAAGAAGTTAGGAAGGAAGGAAGACAGAAAGAAAGAAAAAGAGATGTTAGGAAGGAAGGAAAGAAGAAGAAAGAAGACAGACAGACAGACAAAAAGAAAGAAAAATAATTTCTTTTTGTTTATTTGATTCCTATTCAAGAGAATTACTTTATATATAGTCAATATAGGCACAGAGTTAAATTTTTTTAACATTTTCTAATGGTGGTGTGCCTCGTGATTTTTTTCATGAAAAAAGTGTGCCTTTGCACAAAAAAGGTTGAAAAACACTGCTCTATAGCATCGTTTTGAGGGTAGGAGTTGAAACAATGTATGTCCAGGATGCAAGGGGTCAGTAAATATTTTCACGGCCCTCTTTTTGACTGTGCAGTATACAGGTCCTCAATGGAAGGCAGGTTGGCAGTAATTGTTTTTTCTGCAGTTCTGATTATCCTCGGAAGTCTGTCTGTCTTGTTGGGTTGCAGAACCAAACCAGACAGTTATAGAGGTGCAGATGACAGACTCAATAATTCCTCTGTAGAACTGTATCAGCAGCTCCTTGGGCAGTTTGAACTTCCTGAGTTGGCGCAGAAAGAACATTCTTTGTTGTGCTTTTTTGATGGCGTTTTTGATGTTAGGTGACCATTTCAGGTCTTGAGCTATGATAGAACCTAGAAATTTGAAGGTCTCTACTGTTGATACTGTGTTGTCTAGTATTGTAAGAGGTGGTAGAATGGGAGAGTTTCTCCTAAAGTCTACCACCATTTCTATGGTTTTGAGTGTGTTCAGTTCCAGATTGTTCCAGTTGCACCACAAGGTTAGTTGTTCAACCTCCCATCTGTATGCGGTTTCATCATTGTCTCGAATGAGGCCAATCACTGTTGTATCATCTGCAAACTTCAGTAGTTTAACAGATGGATCGTTTGAGATGCAGTCATTGGTATAAAGAGAGAAGTGGTGAGAGCACACAGCCTTGGGGGCCCCCTGTGCTAATTGTACAGTTATCTGATGTGATTTTGCCTAGCTTTACCTGCTGCTTCCTGTCTGTTAGGAATAGTCTATAGAGTCCTGATCAAGCACAGGGAAGAACATAATTTTTTTCCCAAGAAGAATGCTTTAGAAGTGAGATATTATAATTGCAGAGAGCCAGTTTGGTGTAATGGTTAAGGCATTTTGGCTTGAAACTGGGAGCCTGTGAATTCTGATCCTGCTTTGGGCACAGAGCTAGGAGAGTAACTTTAGGCCAGTCACTTTCTCTCAGCCCTAGGAAAGCATCAATGGCAAATCAATTCTAAAAATATTGCCAAGAAAACTGCAGGGGTTTGTTTGGGCAGTTTCTGAGAATCAGACACAACTGAATGGAAGGGAAAAGAATCCAATAACTGCAAAATGCCTCTCTCCTGTCTCTACCTGCCTTACTGCCCTCAGATGAAGATCATAGGATCTGTGGGAGTAAATGTGGGAGGAGATACTGCACTCCTATGAGTAGCTTTGCCCAGGTCACTCAGGGTTTCTAGTTTAGAATTAGGTCTGGAAATTGGCTGACAGCTGATGCACAGGCCTAATATGCTAGTACACGTAGTCCTTGACTTACAACAGCTCGTTTAGTGACCGTTTGAAGTTACAATGGCACTGGAAAAATGACTTATGACCGTTTTTCACACTTATGACCGTTGCCATCATCCCCATGGTCACGTGATTTACACTTGGATACTTGACAATTGGTTCATAATGATGATGGTTACAGTGTCCCGGGGTCACGGGATCATCTTTTGCGACCTTCTGACAAGCAAAACCAATCCAGATTCACTTAACAACCGTGTTATTCATTTAACAACTGCAGTGACTCACTTAAGAAATGTAGCAAGAAAAATAGTAAAATGGGGCAACACCCCCTTACAAATTTCTCACTTAGTAACATAAATTCTGGGCTCAGTTGTGACCTTAAGTCGAGGACTACCTGTACTAGCCACTCAAAAGCATTTATCATAAACTTTAACTACTAAAGCCGTGATGGCGAACCTATGGCACGCGTGCCACAGGTGGCACGTGGAGCCATATCTGAGGGCACGCGTGATGTTGCCCTATGTCAGCTCCAGCACGCATGTGCGCACTGGCCAGCTGATTTTTGGTCTTCCGGAGGGCGGGGTAGGCCATTTTCACCCTCCCCAGGCTTCAGGAAAGCGTCCTGAAGCCTGGGGAAGGTGAAAAACGGCCCAACGGGCCTACCGAAAGTTCAGAAACGAACTTCTGGTAGGCCTGTTGGGCCCGTTTTTTGCCATCCACAGGCTCCAGAGGCTTCAGTGAGGTCTGCGTACATGCGCGGGGGGGGCATTGCATGATGGGTGTGGGCACGCGCATGCACACTATCGCGGACACGTGTGCCCTTTTGGCACCTGAGCAAAAAAAGGTTCGCCATCACTGTAGTAAAGAGTCCTCAAACTGCAGGTATTTCCAAAGAAGTACAAAAAGGCTTAAAGCTGATCAATCTAATTTCCCACTCTCTGGATCATCTTATTACATAAGCTTGCATTACTCTTGCCAGCTGTTTGGCATTTTGTGTGTCATACAGCTAATTGCTCTCTTTTGTTAATTGTTACAGGAATCTGTGCCAAATCCAGTAACAATTCTAGGTAGCAACAAACCACTTACAGCATTAGAAGCAGGAAACAAAATATTGTGAATCATCTTTTTGGCAAGTCTACGCATGCTGGGCAAAGACTGCACCTACAGCCAGAGATTTCCCAGGAGAAAGCTTTCATACAACAGGATGTTTTGTATCATTGTAATTCAGTTTGTAGAGCACTTACAAAGGCTAACCACATCGCCAAATTTTCAGCTCCATTCTGTTCTAACTTGCAAGGTAGAATAATAACATACAATAGTAATTACACATTGGCTCATGCAATGTATTATTATACATTGGCTTTTCTACCGTACAAGTTATAATACTTTATTGAGGATGATAATAAGAATAAATTATTATTGTCATTATTTCAAAAGTCTTCTGACGTCAGAACAAGCCGCCATCCCAGTCATGATTCAGAGCACAAGTCCTATCATGTCTGGGCTGACTCTGATGTTCTCACAATTTCTTAATGTGCTTCTTTGGCTTCTCAGAAATGACACCCGAAATTCCCAAAGCTGCCAGAAAGTTGGAGCTCAAACATGTTTAGAAAATGTTAGGAATACTATGAGACACAATACTCATTCCAATATTTCCAGCTTTAGATTTGCATTTTTATTTTAAATAAAAATGGTCTAAGTCACTTAATAATTCATTTTAAAATTATTTGTTCAACTGTCACCTACAGTTCACCTGACTTTCCAAAATTTCATACTTTCTCTTTTATTAGTATTTGAACATTAAGTGACTAGTAGGGCATTCTATCTCCAGGTATTTACATTTCTAAATTCCTTCCTTCCTTCCTTCCTTCCTTCCTTCCTTCCTTCCTTCCTTCCTCCCTCCCTCCCTCCCTCCTTTCACAGTTGTTAAGAGAAGCATTGCAATTATTAAATTAGTAACCCGCTTGTTAAGTGAATATGTCTTCCCCGTTGACTTTGTCAGAAGGTCACAAAAGGTGATCACATGACCCCAGGATACTACAACCCTCATAAATACGAGTCGGTAGCCAAGCATCTGATTTTTGACCGTATGATCATGAGGATGCTACAATGGTCGTAAGTGTGAAAAACAGTCATAAGTTGCTTTTTTCAGTGCGGTTTTCAAATGGTCACTAAATGAACTGTTGTAAGTCGAGGACTACCTATAACTTTCCACCCCACCCACCCACACCATCTTTCCCTCTTTTGTCAACAACCTCTTTTATGAGTAACATTCCATAAATGTTGCCCAACTATAACAATCCCTTTGCTTTCTTGACAATTCCAGTCCCTATTCAGGAGCTTTTAAATTTTTCTTTCAAACTGTACTTTTATTTCACTTTCCAAACTGTATTTCTCTTTCCTTTGATATTCATGCATCCTGCTAAGTGCTGAATTTCAGATTGCAGATCGCAAGGACTATAATCTCACAATAAACCAAGTCAAGCCAACCATATTGTGGCAATGTGATGTGTTGAATCATTCAGTATCATTCTATTGTGTCAGTTTCATTTTCTAAATGATCTGTAAATTGTTATTATCTGCAATAAATCAGCCAGTGGCTGGATGGCTTCAGAGGTGATAGAGGAACTGAAAGCAATAAGAAATGAATTAAACTAAAAGAGTTATTATATATAAGAAATATATGTGTGCGAGTGAAAAAAATCTAATGCTGCCTATGTGGTACCCCGCAAATATGTTTATTTATTTATTTATTTATTTTATTTGGTAGTTTTTATATGCCGCCCTACTCCCTCAGGACTCAGGACTCAGTTTAGATTGCATTTCTCAGAAATCCCAGTGAGCTTGTTCAGGATTTGGTGTATTCCCAGGTTAGGAAAAGACGCCTCAAAGTATTCATTAAGAATGATGTAATAAGCCTTAGGCATTCCACTTCTGATATGATATTGAAGGCGAAGGTGAATACAGCACAGCTGCAACAGCGCACTCTAGACATGCCAAACATTTTAGCAGCCTTCGAAATTCTTCAGAAATCACATCATTATTTGCATACTAAATGTTTTCATATATAGCTAAAGGAAGTGAAAATAAGTTTCCAGAACAATAAGTACTATTCCCACCACTACTAGGTACTATTCCTGTATATATTATTATAAATGTTATGTAAATATTATGGTTCATCGCATAGTGAGCCAGATGTTCAGACTGGATCTGGCATTTTTGTCTACTGTACACATCGAGCTCTTTCTATTATATTAATATGAACACTTATGAAAAAAAATCTGCTGTTATACCAATAATGATTGGAGCCCTCAGGGCGATACCTAAAGGGCTTTCTCGATTATCTGGAAATATTGAATTTATCAGACTTGAACACCCTAATTTTACAAAAAACCTTCTTGCTTGGAACTGCCTATATTCTTATACACTACCTTAATAATTTTTAGGTCTTTGGTAAGGACTTCAAATCTTTAGCAACGTTGTATGTTGGAGTCCATGGTAACAATACAATGATACCATTGGATTGAAAGGCAAGTTTGGCTTGTGTGTTTTGGGGTGTCCAAAGATGTGTGGGAGGATGGACATTGGACACATAGACATAAAACAACATCTACATACCATTCAAAAGAGACAATCAAAAAGCCCCAAAAGACACAAAAATAGCAAAACATCACCACACCAGCAATCAACACTCAGATGAGTAGAGATTAACACCAAGATAAATAACCAACAATCAATAATGTGATGTGTCGGTGCCTTGAAGCCCTGAGGGTCTGGATGGGAATCAACAGGCTCAGACTTAACCCAGACAAGACCGAATGGCTGTGGATATTGCCTCCTAAAGACTACATCAACTGTCCATCCTTGGCTCTTGGGGGGGAGAAATTGTCCCCCACAGAACGGGTTCGTAATTTGGGTGTCCTCCTAGATCCACAGCTGAAATTAGAGCAACATTTGTCAGCTGTGGCTAGGGGGACCTTTACACAAGTCCATCTGGTGCACCAATTGCGACCCTACTTGGATCGAGAGGCTCTCCTCACAGTCGATCATGCCCTTGTCACCTCACAATTAGATTATTGCAACATGCTCTACATGGGGCTACCCCTGAAGAGTGTTTGGAGACTACAGTTGTCCAGAATGCAGCCGCGCAAGCTATCGTGGGTGCACCCAGGTACACCCACACTACACCAATCCTCTGCGAGCTGCACTGGCTACCTATTGGTCTCCGGACACAATTCAAGGTGTTGGTTATCACCTTTAAAGCCCTACATGGCTTAGGACCAGGCTATCTTCGAGACCGCCTTCTACTACATAGCTCCCAGCGACTGGTGAGATCCCACAGAGTTGGTCTCCTCCAGGTTCCGTCAGCTAAACAATGCCGGCTGGGGGGCCCGCAGGGGAGGGCCTTCTCTGTGGCTGCCCGGCTCTCTGGAACCAGCTACCTCTGGAGATCCGGACGGCCCCACCCTATTGGCCTTCCGAAAATCTCTTAAGACCTGGCTCTTCCGGCAGGCCTGAGGCCATTGATCTCGCAACTGCAATCGGCAAGATCTGGCCATGAAAGGATATGTATGAGTTTTTAAACTGTTCCACTTGCTTTAATGTTTTTATATTTTATATTTGCAAATGTTGTCAAGCTGCCCAGAGTCCTTTGGGAGTTGGGCGGCATACAAATGCAATTAAATAAAAAAAATAAAAAAAATAAAGAAAAGGTAAAGGTTCCTCCGCACATGCGTGCTCTAGGGGCGGTGCTCATCTCCATTTCTAAGCCGAAGAGCCAGTGCTGTCCGAAGTCGTCTCCGTGGTCATGTGGCTGGCATGACTCAATGCCGAAGATGCATGGAGCGCTGTTACCTTCCCACCAAAGTGGTCTCTATTTTTCTACTTGCATTTTTTATGTGCTTTCAAACTGCTAGGTTGGCAGAAGCTGGGAAAAGTAACGGGAGCTCATTCCGTTACGCGGCACTAGGGATTCGAACCGCTGAACTGCCAACCTTCTGATCAACAAGCTCAGCGTCTTAGCCACTGAGCCACTGCGTCCCCCATACAATACTCCAGTCAAGGAACTACCAACTCAGACAAACAAGCTAGCAGTAAATAACAGCCCAACCGAGGGACCACCAAGACCACTCCTACCAACACTGATAGCAAGCTAGTAATATATAAAATGAGAACAAATCCCACACCCTACTAGCACTGATGATGTTACCTAATTTAGTAATGAAATGTCTGCAAGAAAACTAAGCCCAGAGAGCACCAAGGACCCCACAAATTTTACAAATAAATAAACAAACACTACCTTCTCCATTTTGGTTTCAATGTATCCGAAATAAATCTTGAATAGTTTAGAGGAAAAGGACTGAAGAGTAAATTGGTTCCTCTGCTGTGCAGATTATTTCATGCTTGCATCATGGTTTCATTAAGAAATTTCTAATTAAAATGTTCCCTATGAACAAGAGTGCTGATACAGTCTTGTGTTTCATAAAAGGTTTGCTAAGGTCTGCATTTCTGGGTTTTCGATAAGAGGATCCAAAGCAACTACCTTTTTCTTTTCCAAGTGTTGGTCTGAAGGGGGAAGCCCTTGTTAGAAGGGCTGAAGGGCTCCCCAGCTAGGCAGAATAGGGTACCGTATTTTTCGGAGTATAAGACGCATCGGAGTATAAGACGCACCTAGATTTTAGAGGAGGAAAACAAGGAAAAAAGTATTCTGAACCAAATGGTGCAGTAATATATTATTTAATAAAATATCAGTGTAGCAGAATACTTTTTACAATCATGTATACTTTTTACAAACTTCAAACTTGACAGCTTTAAGACTAGTGGACTTCAACTCCCAGAATTCCTCCTCCAGTCATGCTAGTTCAGGAATGGGAGTTGAAGTCCACAAGTCTTAAACTTGCCAAGTTTGAAGACCCTTGCAACCCTAACCCCTAACCCAGGGGTCTTCAAACTTGACAGCTTTAAGACTAGTGGACTTCAACTCCCAGAATTCCTCCTCCAGTCATGCTAGATGGGGTAATTAGAAGGCAAAACGCCCCAATTTTTGCAAAAAACGGCCCGTTTTTCGCTCGTTGTTTTGCAAAAACAGGGCATGCAAAAGATCTGGGAAGCCTGCAGAGCACTCCTAGGGGGGTGGGGAAAGGCAAAAAAACCCATTTTTGCAAAAAAACGGCTCGTTTTTTTGCAAAAATTGGATGTGGGGGCAGGGCTTCGGGAGGCTAAAAATTGCTGTATTCGGTGTATAAGATGCACCAACATTTCCACCCTCTTTTTGGGGGCAAAAAGGTGCATCTTATACTCTGAAAAATACGGTGTATCAGGAGGTCCTGATGGCATTATACCATAAGCATATTTCTCGGGGAAACTTTTGGCAGAAGATTTTAATTAGTGAGGCTTTAAATTACCCCCTCTCCTATAAGAATATGAGTATGGTTATGTGATTTAATGAAGGTGATGGTGCTGATGATAATAATAAGTAAATATATAATAATAGGATAATGGTTAAAATGGGGATGCCATGGGGAAAGTCATCCAAATGTCTTTTTATTTAATGTCATTACAAGTGTAGCAATATCATCTGTGAAAATCCATGGTGGAGAAGATGGAGATTGTGGGATCCATTCCTAATGGACATGTGAATTGTCAGAGGAACATTGAAAGCATACATGCCACAACCACTTAATAAGGGACAATTACTTTCTGTATTAATCTTGAACTCTCCATCTCCAAAGTCTGGTAGTGAAAAATCTACATATGAATTCCTATCCTGAGCTTTAAGCTGGGATTTGCTTTTGAAATTCTCTCTCCACCCCCCTCCCTCCCAAGGATAGCAGATTTCAAGTCCTTTTGAATGTCCAGCTAAGATTGAAAAGCTCCCTGCTGGTTTTGGAGTGTCAATCTAGTGTCAATCTATTCCTGAATTGAAATTCATATGCAAATGTGACACTATCAAAGTTGGGTAGAATAGAGATGGGGATTGACTAGTTCACAGCCAAAGGTAATTGTTCCCTTGTTAGGTATTCATGTACACTAATAATCTTTTCCCCCCTTATTCATTATTAGTTGGCAGTGGGTCACATCCATTCTGAAGGAATCTTTTACAGTTTTGCTGGCCCTTGTTTGCCTTGTAATAGTCTTTTGCACTGCCTGGCCCCATTCATCATTAGTCCTTGCTTTTTCTCTCCTAGTATCTGTATATTTCTCATGCAGTTGAATAAAGTAAATCTCTTCTGCCACAGTGCATTGTCTAGCTTTGATAATGCTCCAAATCTCATTGATGCTTTTCGTGCCTCCTTTCTGCATTTGGTATCTGACTAATTATTATGTTTATTTTATTTGCTCTGGGAGGCTCATTGAAATATAATAAACCCAAAAGAAACAATAAAAGACAACAGACAAAATAGTTAAAAGCCAATATAAGCAAGGGGCACCTAACGCTGCTTGGACCACCATATTCTGGACCAATTATAATTTCTGGATGATCTTCAAGGGCAGCTCTCCATAGAGTGTCTTGCAGTAATCCAGCTGGGAAGAGACAAGGCATAAGTGACTATGAGTCTCCTCAGCCAGGAATGGCACAATTGGTACATAAAGATGAATTTGTGCAAAGGCCTCCTTAGCCATAGTTGTCACTTACTTCTCAAGCAGAAGTCTTGGAAGACCTCCAAATTGTGCATCACCTCTGTCTGAGGAAGTGCTAACCCATCAAGAGTCAGATGACCTATCACCAATTCTGGGGGGAGGGAGGCAGAAAAGCCCAAAGCCATTCTGTCTTGCTAAGGTTAAGTCAGCCAGTTTACAGATTAACAGAGTTGGAAGGGACCTTGCAGGTCATCTAGTCCAACCCCCTGCCCAAGCAGGAGACCCTACATCTGCCTCTACCTAGGATCGAACTCACAATCTCCTGATTGTGAGGCAAGAGCTCCACCTCTAGGCCACAGCAGTTATTCAAGACCTCACAGTTTCTAAGCACTGGGCAAACCCTTGAACAGCATTGCCTGTCGAACAATATTTGCCCTGCCCTACCTCTGCCCCTTGTGCTGTTGAATGACCTCAAGAGTTTTCATATAAATATTAATGGTACTGAAAAAAATTATCCAAAACTTTTGGATCCAAGGATTGCCTCTTGAGAAGAGGTGAACCACCACCTTCTTCAAAGCAGAAGGTATCACCCCTTCTGCAATGAGACATTAACCATCACTTGGACCCAACTACCTCAGAAGACTTTGACCAACCAGAAGGGATCAGAACATGGGTGGCCAAACTCACAGTTATGAGGTCCTTTTCCATCTCTTTAGAATCAGCTGGTTCAAACCCTTCCTAGCCATCCAAGTTCAGGATTTTCTTGACCGGTTTCAAAGGATCTACCTGGCCAGAGTTCAACTCTGAGCAAAATCAAACTGTTCTATCTGAGATGCCAAGAATATTCCTCCCAGCAGTTCCACAAAAGTTTCCCAACCCCTCCTTATCCAAAATAGGTCTGTCAATGGCTATCTGTGGATACAATAAGAGCGAAGAAGTAAGTTCACTTTGCTGCTCTTATCACTATATATAAGTGCTACGAAAGAATCTTACATGTGCTCGTAAGATTTGTTCTTCATTTTGGACCAGCAGCACTGTAGGCATCTTGTCTATCATTTCATCTCTTGAACCTCTAGGAAACCAAGGAACCACAAAGAGTCTGCGTAGGTGCAGTCCAGTCCAGTATCTCTGCATGTACTCATTCCAAGCAGCAAACAAGGCCTCAGCCTTGAGCTTTGAGAAAAGCCCCAAGTTCCCTCTGAAACTTCATTGGATCCATCAATCTTTTGGAATGGGAGAGAGTAGGATGGGACCCCTCTCTTGCAATGGGGGATGGCTCCAAAGAACTCCATGGCCAAAAGGGCATGATCTGATCCCTCATCTCTCTCCCTCCCTCCTATCTATCTGTCTGTCTGTCTGTCTGTCTCTCTCTCTCTCTCTCTCTCTCTCTCATCTATCTATCTATCTATCTATCTATCTATCTATCTATCTATCTATCTATCTATCTATCTATCTATCTATCTATCTATCTATCTATCTATCTATCTATCTATCTATCTATCTATCTATCTATCTATCTATCTATCTCTATCTGCCTATCATCTGCCTATCTATCTATCTATCTATCTATCTATCTATCTATCTATCTATCTATCTATCTATCATCTACCTATCTATCATCTATCATCTATCATCTATCTATCTAAGAGCTGAAGTGGTGCAGTGGTTAAATGCTGCGACTGCAGGCTGACTGCTAGTTCAGCAGTTCAGCTGTTCAAATCTCACTAGGCTCAAGGTTGACTCAGCCTTCCATCCTTCCGAGGTCGGTAAAATGAGGACCCAGATTGTTGGGGGCAATATGCTGAACTCTGTAAACCACTTAAGAGAGGGCTGTAAAGCACTATGAAGCGGTATATAAGTAAAGTGCTATTGCTATTGCTATCTATCTATCTATCTATCTATCTATCTATCTATCTATCTATCTATCTATCTATCTATCTATCTATCTATCTATCTATCTATCTATCTATCTATCTATCTATCTAATCTTTTTACAAGATACGATTAATTCTCTGCGTCCTCAAAAAGAGATTCTCTTTCTTTTGGATTCATTAATGAATGAACTGACATCACAGGAATTAGAGCAAGGAGTAGGCAGCGTCTCAGGGCGGAAGTTGAATACGGAGTACTGGCTTGGCCTCAGTACCTACGTGAATTCCGCATATGCTTTCGATCCCTGGGAAGGACCGTTCCGCACCGCCTTGCAGAAAAGGAAAAGATCGAAAATCGGGGAGCTAACAGGAAGTGAAAAGTATCTCCTTCTGCAGTCGGGGCAAGGCTGGGGGTTGCTTTAGTGCGATCTGACGCTGGAAAAGAGAGAGGAGTCCCGATCGCTTTAATACCGGAGATATCGGCGGAAGAAAGCGCGTTGAACTCGGGTTTCTTTCGGTGTGATAAACTGGAGATGGAGGAAGGTGAGGTTTCTGTGCGCGCGTTGTGTCTCCCTTTTCATTCCGCCTCGGGCAGCCAGAGACCTGGGCGGGGGAGGGGGGTGATCGACGCTAGTCTGTGATAGAAAGAAAGAGGGAAGCGTTGGAAATTCGCGCTAGAAGGAGGCCGCTCAGTTGCAAAGAGCAATTTGGGTATAGGCAAAGTCTATGGCTTTACTGGTATGAGAGTTAGGAGAAGGACCGAAGAAGGTGGCATTTCTAAACATAATTTAGCATACTGTTACAAATCAATAAGGTTAGCAGTAACTTCAGCCTCTCTTTTTTGCAAATAACTTTCAAGCGTCAGCAAATCATTTTGATACCGGTAACCATCTGATGTGTTTGTTTTCTGGGCTGCTTTGCTCGAAAAGCTTTGTGAAAAGCAGAGCAGGATGAAAAATAAGTGGCAGAGTTGCACATTCAAAATGTACCTGCAAATGACCCTCTGTCATTCTGCCAACCACCATGGAATTTGTGCTTCTGTCTATGGGAAAATGCAGCTTTTTTTTTTGAAAAGAGGAAGTATGCAATGGTCTCTTATGCAACGCCAATATATGTGTGAATTCCCTCTCAAAAATACTGTTTCGTTGATTATAACTACATTAATTATCTTAAGGCTGGATAATATGAAAATACTACATAAAAATAGAAACTTTTCCATTCAGCACAATACTAGATTTATATATGTGCATATTAATATAATATTTATGTGGAAACGCTTTTCTCAGCTTGTACATAATATAGATCTGTTATGTTCAGTTAAAGTTTTAAAAAGCTTCCACTGTACCAATAAAAGGATTTTTTTTTCACCTGCAAAACAAAAACAACCATCACCCAAGAACCTATTGGTCTCTGGGAATATGTGAATTCAAAGCATGGATCTTTTCAAACTTATCCTCAAAAATTTCCTTCTCTATATCTTAACTAGTTTTTTTCAAATTACAGAAGAAATACTGAGAAGAATGGCTTGTCTGTCTTAGTGCTATTCCCAACATCCATCTTATTTTTTTTCCAATTAATCCTTCAAGCCATATGGCATAGATGTTATTTAGTAAGCCGTTTATTCATTCTTTGAACTGAACAGATTTGTTTCATGGAAAAAGTTCTTTTTCTCAATCTAAGTATAGGTTATCATAATTTTTTTTGGCAACAATCATAATTTTCTGTTGCAATCTGCCACAGAAGTGTTCTTTCCCATAATCTCAGATGTGGTAAGTTTCTTTAATTGAAGTAAAATTTGCCTAGTTTGGCAAATTTATCCAAAGAAGCAAGTCTACCCATTTATTTTTGAGTATCTTGCAGATGAGCATATTTGATGTTTGGGACACTGGAAGGCATATATACCTTACTCTCTGTGTGTGTTTTTTCCTGGCGTTTGACATCTGTGAGGCCTGTTACATTGGGATTAATTGCTCTTGAAATTTAAATGGACTATTCCCATTTGAAATAGCCCAAGAAATTGGTTTTGAGCAACTTCAATTGAAACTCTTATGACATATTCCACAGCTAAAAGAAAGGGGGGAAAGGGGGAGGAGAGAAATTAGGATTCAACTGTCATGGGTTGTCAACACAAATCATTTGCTCAGAACAACTGCTTCTGCATTTCATTCATAACACCTATGATACTGTTAAAAGAAAGCATACTTTTTTCCTTTCTGTAGTTGAACACTTCATAACGTGTTCTACTTGGTGCAGTGTGTTGTAATTTCTTTAGGGTTGCTTAGTTTTGTAACTATTTCCTGCTCAAGGATCATGCATGTATTGTTTATAGATAGCAGTTTGATATACCAGTTCAACTCTCAGAATGTTGCTTTTACAGCTCTGCATCTACTGCATGAATTCCAATAGAAGATCAACAATTTCTGACCCTCAGTTATTTAATAATAGCAGTACAGTATTGTCATAAATCTAATTACCGTATTTTTTGGAGTATAAGACGCACCTTTTTCCTCCCTAAAAGTGGCTGAAAATTCAGGTGCGTCTTATACTTCGAATGTAGCTTTTTTTTTCCAGCCCTAACTAGGTGCTAACAGATCTTCCCAGCTCTTACCTTTCAGGCTTTTTCATTGTTACTCTCTCCAAAGAATGTTTTTCCAGCCCTAAGTCTTTGCAGGGTTTTTTTTCATTGCTCTACTTGCTCCAAGAAGTTGTTTTCTAGCCCTAACCAGGTGCTAACGATCTTCCCAGCTCTTACTGGCTTGCAGGCTCTTTTATTGTTACTCTCAGAAGAAGGTTTTTTTAAGTCCTAACCAGGAGATAAAATAATGTGCTGCAGCTGCTCCCAATAAGTTTTTTTTTAGCCCTAACCAGGTGCTAACGATCTTCCCAGCTCTTACTGGCTTGCAGGCTCTTTCATTGTTACTCTCTCAGAAGAAGGTTTTTTTAAGTCCTAACCAGGAGATAAAATAATGTGCTGAAGCTGCTCCGAATAAGTTTTTTTCTAGCCCTAACTAGGTGCTAACGATCTTCTCAGCTCTTACTGGCTTGCATGCTCTTTCATTGTTACTCTCAGAAGAAGGTTTTTTTAAGTCCTAACCAGGGGATAAAATAATGTGCTGAAGCTGACCAGACTAAGGATGCTAGCCAGATGAATACCTGGTAGGCAGATTGTTTTCCCCTATTTTCCTCCCCAAAAACTTAGGTGCGTCTTATACTCCGGTGCGTCTTATACTCCGAAAAATACGGTATATGTAAGCCACACCAAACTGGCTGGGTTCTGAAGCTGCATAGAGCCATTGTATGGTTTGTTTGATTTTTGTTGTTAAGGTTCAGAAATTCTAATTTATGTCTTATTATATGGCATAAAGAGTTATAACTTATTGAATAAACATAGCATAGAATGCTAAGCACAACACCATTCACTGTCATTATGACTCACTGTGATATTCTGAAATGTGTCAAGGTTTTTATTTTTGCTTGTGTCGATGGGGTTTCTTGGGCTTTAGTTCATCAAGACAAGTCTGCTGGATCAGGCCAATATTTAGTGTCCTCTAATGTAGCTTTAGCAGTGACAAACCAGGTTTCCCTTGAAGCTTGCTAACAGAGTATTAATACATTATTATAACAGGCATTTATCACAATATCTGATATATAGAGGTATTTTGCCTGTGGACATGGACATTCCATTGAACCATTATGGGTAATGACTAATTGCTTCTAGTTTCCCCTACTTCTGAAATATATAAATAAACAAACCTAATTAGGTTACAAAGTGAAAAATCTCAGTTCTATTTTTAGCACTTAACCTTGTTCGACTTTCGTTTTACTTTGTTAAACAATGCTCAAGAATGAAAACAGCATTTTCCTTATATTTTTTAAAGCAGCATCAAATTAAACAGAAACAGCATGTGTGTATATTATGATAACAGTTCAGAGGCTGGCAAAACCATTGTGTACAGTAGTTTTGCCAGCTGCTCTGTTTGATATGCAACATGGACCTTGTAATGTTCCCATTTTCTTGTTTCTGTCTGTAGAGAATGGAAGGAAAAGAGTAACTTGATCTTTGCAATCAGGAAAGAAATTCACAAGTAGGACAGGCATCAAAATGTTCCTCTGTAGAATACAATGCTTCTTATTGAGATTGATCCTTCTATCCTTGTTTTCAAGTTTCTACAGCATTCTTTGGCTGCGAGGTACACCTAGCCCTCACTTAACTGTCTCTCTTTTATTTCACATCTCAAATCATATTTATATTTCTGCAAACCTTGGAGTTCCTAATTCCTGTTGTGTTCGTGTATGCTCTGAGAATGTCTTTTCAGTTCTATGAGCAATGATACTAGCAACATGAATAGCAGAAGCAAACGTAGACTAGAAGAATTAGAATAGATCTTTAAATCATTTTTTGTGGCTGTAGGGAGTTCCAGATAGTGTCACACATGTAGCAGACAACCTATACTCATCCATTAATTAAAAATCTAGAATCTAAAATCTAGATTAATCTTTGTGTTGGCATTGGTGTATTTATGAATGAAAATGCATTACAAGTGAGAGGCTGAGTTTGAATTCTTTGTTTGGAAAGAATTGGTGTCCCTTATCTCCTGAAAAAGCTGATGTGATTCAGAATATTCTGGGAGCATGAATAATGAGAGAGTGAATAATATTGTCCATTTACCTATAGAATAGGACACTAATAACATGACTGACTGCCCATTATGGCAGCCATTTTAGAGACGGTTTGTGTCATGGTCTTAATCTTCCAAATGTGCCTACTAGCTTAGAGGCTGCAGCAGCACTTTTTATCTTGAATGTGATTAAAGGACTCATTTGCCTTTGGTAGTTTTTTTTTTCATTGGACTTATTTCTGATAGAATTAGGAAGAGGGAGAAAAACCATTTGAGGGAAAACTGGCAGCAATGAAATGACACAGTGGAGAAAGAATGAGCACATACCTCTTACTTACACAATAACCTTGTACTCTTGTAATAACTGTGCTCTTGTAATATTCATTCATGTACTGGATTTATATCTAGAAAGCCAAGAAGACAGATAGACAGATAAGACAAGCACTCACTCCTCCATTTTTTTCCTGACATCCTCATGAGTTAGGTTGGGCTAAGAAAAAAATAATTGTCTTAAACTCACTTAGCCAAAGAGCCGTTGGATCAGAATAAGCAGATAACTTGTCCACCATTCCCTTCTCATTTTGTTGATAGCCTTATTTTCCACAAATTCATCTGTTCATTTTTTGAATGGTCCATGTTGGTGGCTATCATAGCATTCTGTGATATGAATGCTATAAATTAATTATATAGTCCTCCTGTGTTCGTTGTGAGTTGATCTCATAATAATACAGCCCTTTCTTTATTTGCACCTAACTACAAGCCCTGATAGGGTCTTGCTTTGGATGTTTCTCCATGCGGTTGCCTTCACCTTGTTTTCAACCCTTACGTGAGGCAACTTAAAGTTATCTTCAGCTGTTCTGGCATTAATATTTTCCATCTTAAGGAGTCAACAACTGTAGCAGTTTTGCCATATGTACAATCCGTTGTCCCCACTATTTTGTTTGCGACAATAGTAGAGGACATCTATGGTGTGGGATCAGCCTAGCATTTATTAGCCACTTCAGGTTTGTGCTGGTATGAACCTGCCTGTCCAGTTCTCAGGCATGGTCTTTCAGGTCTAGTCTACTTTGAGGTGCAGGAAAGTTCATTTTCCAAACTGTACTCTCCCCTTCATCAATGAAGTCTCCAAACTGATCCCTCAATCAGCAAATGTAGCATCTGTCTAAATGTTATGAAGGGGAAACTATGCAGTGAAGTAGAAAAAAAAGTGTGCCTGCTTAGTGCAGTTCTCTCACCTGTTGTTCAGGCTAATATTGACCATAGGTTGAAGGATCTCCCAGAAGAGTGATACACCTATGTTCAGAAGCAATCAGAACAAAGGCTTACAAGCAGGTGAAAGTTTTGTGACGAGAAGGTACACACACACACACACACACACACACAGAGAGAGAGAGAGAGAGAGAGAGGTAACTTGTATAACCTTGACCTTGCCTGTCAGTGGCTGTTCAGTCTGTCATTTACTTGGACTTATCCAAGCCTTGGGCTATCTCAGAGATCTGATAGGATAGGGGAAGAGTCTCTTCTCTCCTTCCATCTGCCATATTCTGAGCCCAGGCAGCTAATCCCCAGATGAGCATAGGTGTCAAATGAAGGGAAATGATTTCCTACAATGGATAAAATCCCGGTTTTTGCCATCTGTCAAAACCTGTCAGAGCAGTACTGTGATTGGTAGATAGTTCTCCTACCAGATGTTGATGATAGAAGCTGGGAGGAAGGAGCAGGACATCCTTCTCCGCACAGGAAATGAGGACACTATTCTCCAGTTTAGATTTATTATTAGAGTTGGAAGGGACCTTGTAGGTCATCTAGTCCAACCCCCTGCTCAAGCAGGAGTTCCTACACCATTTGAGACAGATGGCAGTCCAGTCTCTCCTTGAAGGTCGCAAGTGTTGGGGCTCTCACAACCTCTGCTTGCAAGCTGTTCCACTGTTTGATCACTCTCACTGTCAGAAAGTTTCTCCTCACTTCCAGGTTGAATCTCTCCTTGGTCAGCTTCCATCCGTTATTCCTTGTTTGGCTCTCTGGTGCCATGGAGAACAGCCTGACCCCCTCCTCTCTGTGGCATCCCTTCAAGTATTGGAACACTGCTTTCATGTCACCCCTGGTCCTTCTCTTCACCAGGCTGGCCAAGCTCAGTTCCTGCAACCGCTCTTTGTATGTTTTATTTTCCAGACCCTTTATCATCCTGGTTGCTCTCTTCTGCACTTTCTCTAGAGTTGCAATGTCTTTTTTGTAGTGTGGTGACCAAAACTGGATGCAGTACTCTAGGTGTGGTCTGACCAAGGCTTTATAGAGTGGTACTAGTACCTCTCTGGTCCTTGATTGTATCCCTCTATTTATGCAGCTCAGGACTGCGTTGGCCTTTTTGGCTGCTGCTGCTGCATACTTGCCAGGACAAAAATCACACTTGCCAGCATACTTGCTGCTGCTGCATACTTGCCAGGACAAAATCTATTAGGATTGGCAGTGGGAACAGTACTGGTTAAGATCTCTGCTGATTCCAAATAGCAAAGGAGTATTTAACTGAGCTATGGGGGGGGGGGAACCCTACACTTTTTAAAAATTATATTCTTACTTTGCTGATGCACCCAATTTACAAATTGTTTACAACAGGGGTCTCCAACTTTGGCAACTTTAAGCCTGGAGGACTTCAACTTCAATTCAGCTGGCTGGGGAATTCTGGGAGTTGATGTCCCCCAAGGCTTAAAGTTGCCAAGGTTGGAGACCCCTTGTTTACAAGATCAGTTCAGAGAGTGGTTTTGCCCTGCAAAGCTTTTACTAGGAATGAATTGCCAGTGTAATGTAGTGTTCAACTTCAGCCAATCAAATAGACTTGCAGGCATGTCAGTTGCAATGTTGACTCCAGAACCAAGGAATAGGACTAGGAGGACAGAGCTTTAGTTCCATCCTCAAGGATGAAAGCTTATTGTTGGTGACTTGGAGTCTTTTACTCAGCTATCATCTCACATACCGTGGAGATTGTTGGGAAACACTAGAGAAGGAATGTAATCAGTGGTGGGTTGCTGCTGGTTCGGACCGGTTCTTTAGAACCGGTAGCGGAAATTTGGCACCACTCGCCAAACTAGCAGCAATGACCGGTGGTCCACGCTCCCGAACCGGTCCTCCGGTCGCTGCAGAGTGCAAAAAACCCCTCTGCGCATGCACAAAGGCTTCTGCGCATGCACAGAGGATCATTTCCGGGAAGTGAAAAACGTGCACTTCCGTCGCGATGCGAACGGGTAGGGAATGTTAGTAGAACCCGCCCCTGAATGTAATTCTGATTACCCTGTACTCATGGATGAACATTTTAGTCATGAAGATGATGCAGACACAAGAGGCTGTATAAATTACATTTAAAATGGAATCTTTATTCTACCCAAATAAAGATTTTTGTGTGCTAGATGTTTTAGGCCACTTATTTGAGTATAAACGTCATTGAATACTAAAGCTCTTACATCCCTAAAAATATGTCTAGATGAGTAAATACTACTGGAATTGTTTTGAATATATATAACAATGCAATCCTATCCATGCATCTTATCTACAAATAAGGTAGGTAGTTTTTGCATTCTAAGATTAACTTCTGGATATTTTGTCTAAAAGCTGTTGAATTGAGGCAAAGAAAGAATCCAAGTTGTACCGAAGTTGAAGAAAAAACTCCCAAAGAAAACAATGAAAAAGGCAAACAATCCAAAAGATCTCTAAAATGTGAGTTATTTTACTTTTCTGTCAGTGTTTCAATTCCATATATATATATTTGTTTTTAAGGAATTAGATATAGAAATATATTTTTCTGTGTAGAATGGATAAGAAATCTTTAGTCTGGAAAAAGATGTGAGCTAAAGTATGCCATATATTTATTCCACTTTGTACACAAGCCTGCAGAAAGTAAGTGATCAGTCTTCAAAAGCGTTGAGGTTATGAATCTATATTTTACAGTCAACACAGAATAATTACTAAACTTTTTGGCAAATTAATTTTCTTAAAAAATCCACCAAGAAGAGCCACAAAAGAGGAAAGATCACATGCCCTGTCTCTGGCAGCCCTGCAGGGATGGAGTTCCTGCTCTCTTGTGTTAACAGCACAAATAGCTGAACTTGCTCTGTGTATAGGAATTCAAAAGTTTTTTTCCCCTTTCTTTCTTTTTAAATAGCAGTCTCTGCTGTTGAAATGCAGATGGTCCTCACTTAATGATGGTAATTTGGACTGGCATTTCCATTGTTAAGTGATGTGGTCGTAAAGCGTGACATCTCATGACTGGGCTGCTTAGGGACTCTGTTCTGGCAGTCCCCAGTTACCGTTGTTAAGCAAATTGTTAAGCAAGTGTCATGAAGCACAGACCTCATGTGACTGCGACTTTCAACTTCCTGCTGGCTTCCCCATTGATTTTGCTTGTGGGAAGATGGCAGGGAAGGTTGGAAATCACGATTATGTGACTGTGAGACACTACAATGGTCAGAAATCGGAGTCAATTGCTGAATGCAAGGATCATGATCATGTGACCACAGGGGCACTTTGGTTGCTAGAACTTCAAGGACCAAGTTTTAAATGCCTCTTGTTCAGAGCCATCACAAATTTGAATGGCCATAGAATGAGTGGATGCTAACCAAGGATTACACGTAGTCAGTTTCTGGTCTGGAACAGCTTATAACAATACTTAATAGTTTTCTTCTCAAAATCAAGTCCCTTTGTCATTCTTGTTTTCTTCTGATACTAGAGCTTCATTATACTTATTGGGATGTAATCTGTAAGTTTGCCCCCAGTGTTCGTTTGGTACAGGCTGTTAGGAACACCTGAATCTATTTTATTTACCTGGCACAGCTTAAATATAATTCTTAAAAAAATCTTCTTTAAAAAAAACCCAGAAGAGGTCTAAATTGATTGATATGCTATGCACAAATTCCCAACAATTTAGGTTAAATACATATCATTTAAACAGAGACAGCTGTGGGTGTATAACAAATTACTACTATGTAAAATGCAAGCAAGCTGCGTATTTGAATTTTTAGCAAGATATGAATGAAGATTAAACTTTTACAGATGTCTGCTTTTAAGGAATGTGCCTTGATTTCCATGTGCCCTGGGTTTGTTTATTTCACCATTCAGGCAAATAAACAATCCTATTTGATTTGAGACAACTCAACAGATACCAAAATAGGCTAACAAACCTGATTTACCCAATTGTATATTATTTGATGACTGTAACATCAAATTATAATCTGTGAGTTCATGAATGTCCATGGAGCAAACTCTATAAATATTTTGCTTGTTTCATTATAAAATTTATGTAATTCCCAAAGGATTCTAGATAGTATATAAAATTCAAAATACAATAGCAACATTATAATACAAAGCCGTATTAGTGCTGATGTCTTTACAGAAACTATTTCTGAGGACCTTCTGAAAAAGTGATGTTTCTACTATATTTCAGATGGCTATAGGAGTGGGAACCATACTCACCTCAAGGATCAAGGTGTTCCCTGGGAGGGACCTTACACATAGAATGCCTGCAATTGAGATCCCTCTTATTGCACCTCATGATGGGAGGGATCTTTAGCAGACACTCCCTGATCACCCAGCTCCCTGGGTTGGGTGGACAGAATTTATCTTGGAAAGGCAGACTCTTAGATTCCAGGACCTGAACCATCGAAGGCTTTATAGGTAACAACAAACACCTTGAATTGCACTTGGAAACATCAGGAGCCATGCAGGTCCCTCAGCAGTGGTGTCAACTGGCAATACCTAGCTATCCAGTAAGCATATGGCCTGCTGCATTTTGGATCAGTTGAAGTTTCCAGATGGTCTTCAAAAGAAATCCCACACGGAGCAAATTACAATACAGTAATACAGTTGCTAGATGACAAGAGCACAAGTGATTGTTCCCAGTGCATCCTGTTTCTAGTAAAGTTACAACTGGCACTCTGACCAGTGTTAGGCCAAAGGTTTCCTGGCCACAACTTTCATCTGCTCTACTTGAATCCCAACTTGTGGATCTGCTGTTCCCAGGCAAGCACAGAGACTCAAAATTATTATTATCCTGAAATAATTAGGATAATAATAATAATCCATTTTGCCTGGATTGAGTTTGAGGCCCTTGCCAGTCTGAGTCAGATGAAATCAAGAAATAGACTTCACAGAAGGCTAAAAACTACTTTTATTTAGATTGGCTATGGTAACATACTCTTGCAAACAATGTTTCCTTTTTGATGCTTTGGTAATGGATCTTCCCTTTCTCCATCAAGTCATCCTTTTTGTTCTCTACATCAGGTCAGGACTTCTACCACATTCTCCATTCTTGTGTCTACAGAGCTTGGTGTTGTATATTCTGGTGTTTTGTACTTAATGGACTGGTTGGACATTAGCCCTCTGCTGCCACCTGCTTATTGCGTTGCAGAGGGCCTTGACAAACATTGGGCATTTGACTTGATATGAAAAGATAGTTTTTCTTTATTTGATGTTTATTATATTTCTTTTCAGATGTCTTAATTCCACATTTTACAAAGCTTTTCTTTGGCTGCATTACAGCAATCGTAAGTGGAATAATGTATGCCATATATCTTTCAACGTACCATGAACGCAAATTCTGGTTTTCTGGTAGGCCGGTAAGGAATCTCAAACAATAAAGTCTGTTATTTTATACAAGCACAAGGTTGGCTTATGTATGTATAAACAGATGTGGCAGTTCCTATAATGTCTAGGCCATCTGACAAAGAATTATTAACCTGGCCATTGGTAATCCAAAGCATAAGCCATGATTGCCTACCCCCAGTCTAGAGTCAAGGTGGAATGATAAGCTACATAAAGTTGGTTTCTTAGTTTTTCTTATCACATCCTTAATTATCTTTCTGTGAAAAATAATTCACCTCAGTTTCACCTCAGTTCACAATGAATTTATAGCTTCTACCCTGTTTTATTGGCATTCTCTTATTGAAGCATGAATGGGTGCACCACACGTACAAAAACCAGATTTTCAGTCTTTAAAATATACTTTGGGGGCTATTGAGTTTCCTATGAATAGTATCAATCCTGTGATACTAATATCACAGGAAGCTGAGGCCATAGCTCCAGAGAGTTCTGACCAGCCTATAAAAGCATCCCGTTTGGGTACTGAAATCTCAGCTTTTACTTTGAAGCAAAGTTGGAAAATATATCCCTAAAGCTTTTCGGAGCTTCTTCTAGTTTAAGTATCTTGATAGATGAAAATGGGCAATTTGTTATTGATATCATATGAACATTCACATCATTGTAAGTTAGCTGCTATGTCTTTATGAAACTAGCTGTAACCCTGAGCTATCTAGCTTTTATGAATAGAAGTAGCAAATTCATATTTTCCTATAATTTGTTATAAATATAATCCATCTACTGTATCAAAGAGGAATAGGTAACTGGGTGGATGGGGAACATAATTTTTTGTAAAATAAAATTTGATGCTCATTGTGGACATTTTAAAAGAGTCCTCTTTCAAAAACATAATGAGAGTGGGTAAAATTTGCATTTAGGGACTATTTTGTCTGTAGAGTTAGTTAATTCTTCAAAAAAGTGATTTGATGTTTTAAGCCAATCTAATGGTCCCTTTTTTCATTGTCCATTTGAAAATTTTGGGGAAATTTGTGAATTAGTAGACTGTTCAGTTTTGAAAGCATAAACCTTTGTGTTCTGAGAAAGGGATTGGGGAATTCATGTTATTCCTAGCTTACATTTTCTGGTAACTCTTTTTTCCTCTAGGAACTTGAACGAGAAATCACATTTCAGGGGGACAGTGCCATATACTATTCATTTTATAAAGAACTGTTAAAAGCCTCCTCTTTTAAAAAAGGTAAGGCAAATACACTTGCTAAATGGTAACTGAAGGGAAACCAGGACTGTACAGGATCCATTACCTTCTAGGGCTAAATGCTTGCAAATCTTCAGGCTATACAGAACCCTGGTACAGATTGAATGGAAGATTATGTGACTCCAAATTTACCTGTGTGCTTTAATGCAGTCGAGGTTAACAAAGCTTTTTATCTACCCATTTTATCTCTTATGTCAGCCCTGGAGGCCATCTTTTTCTTTGGATCTTCAGGGCTGCCACACTTAGTGCTGTGGGAAACTGGGAGGGGGGGATTGCATGGAGTTGCGGGGATATCTAGCCATAATAACATTCCTTTTTCTGAGAGTCAAGGACATTTGGCCTACACCTGGAGTGGCGTGACTGGGAGGCATGGACTGGGACTGGGAAGGGACTTGGGCTTTCTTTTGGATGGGGAAAACCTGGAAGCTTTCAGATTCGGGTTTTCCCAGATGTGCCAATATGACATCTCTAATAAAATGAAACTTTGAGGAACTTCTAACCTTGGAGTCTTCTTGCATTGGGGGTGTTACTTGGAACCCTGACATCTTATTTCCTAGGATCTCATTTGTAATCTAATTAATCCAATTATTTATGAAAACCAAGCCCATGGATTATTTTTTTTTTCTTTTTCATTTCTTCTTTTAGGAGCTCATGTGAATGACATCATAGTGATTCATATGGACTTCTCTAAATCATCATCCAGATTTGAGGCACATCTCCCTTTAGTACAGTGATGGCAAACCTTTTCGGCACCGATTGCCCAAACCGGAACGTGCGCACGCTGGCCAGATAGTCTTCATGTGCGCCGGAGTGCCGGAAACCCAAAGACCAGGTGGCCGGCGCGTGCATGCCAGCTGGTCTTCAGGTTTCTGGCGCTCCGGTGCACACGAAAACCAGCTGGCTGGCGCGCATGTGTGCACCAGAAATCAAAAGACCAGCTGGCGACAGCATGCGTACCCACAGAGAGGGCTCTGCGTGCCACCTCTGGCACACGTGCCATAGGTTTGCCATCATGGCTTTAGTATAAACCCATGGACCAGGGGTGTCAAACTTGCATCATCACAGCATCATCACTTGATGTAGCGAAGGGGCAACCTTTCCCCCCCCTTCGCTAAATTGGGCATGGGCGTGGCCAGCACATGAGGCATGCGGGCCGCGAGTTGACACCCCTGGTTTAGATTAAAGGGAGATGTGCCTCAAATCTGGATGATGATTAGAGAAGCCCATATGAATCATTGTGAGATGATTCATGTGAGCTCCTAAAAGAGAAAAAGAAAAAGAAAAAAAGTTGATAGATAATTAGGGAGACTTAAGATTGACTAAAAGCATTGAAATAAGTGTTACTTACAAGATTTCTATATCCCTTTTCTCCAGCAGGTCAACACAACCTATATAGCATTCCCGCCTCCAATTACACCCAAACAACTCTACAAAATAGTTGGGCTGACCCAAAGTCATCCAATAAGTTTCTTATGGCTGATGTTGATCTGAGCAGTAGTCTCCCCAGTCCTAGTCCAATATCCTAATCACTCTACCACATTGGCTCCCAGTACAGTATTTCTTTAGATTGTATTGCCATCTGAAGTCTAGTGCCAGATCTGACACTGAACATTAAGTAAAGAGCTAGATTTCATGTTTGTCCCCTGGAATGGTGAGTTTATGGATATAACTTTCTGTCAAATTGCCATGATCATAGGGTGCAATCATCTCTCAAAGAAGCTTTAGAAAGAATCTGGTTGAATAATCTACTTTCAGAAACAAGCAAGAATAGATTATCTAATCAAATGTCTTTTATATTCCTCCTGATTTTTATGAGATGGCATCTAGGAGCTTTCTTTAGTGCATGATGATGATGGGTATTTATCAAAGAAGCCTTTACAGGATAGCACACACAAATATGGTAGGAGCATAAGACAAACTTGTGGGACAACTTATCTTCAATAGTTTCCCCCCCCCCCCGGGTCCCGATGGCCCAGACCCTGTTGATTTTCCATTGGCTGTTCTATGTTGAGAGGGTCTTAAGAATGTCCACAATGCCTCTGTTATATGCTGATGGTTGCTTTATTTGTTTGTTTGTTTATTTAATATTATCATTGGTATTAGCCAACTAGAGCCACTTGCTGAGATGACAAATTGGGACAGCCAGATATGTCTTTCAGATATAAATAAATAAATAAATAATGTGGACATCTGGGTTATTTGCTTGGTTGGATACAACTATTTGTATAAGAATAGAAAAAAAATTATCTCCTTGCCTCCTTCATTTGCAGGCATTCATCAGCTTATTCATGACAACAGGACCCTGTCACTAAAAACAATGAACACTGTACGACAGATGACTTTATATCCGGAATTGATCGCCAGCATTTTATATCAGGCATCCGGCAGTGAAGTATGCATCTTTTCTTTTTTTATCATGTGATGGAACTAGTAACGTTTGTTGCCTAAAAGAAAGGGTCTTGCTTTATTTCAGAGGCCAGGTGAAAACAATTCAAGCTATTAGGAGGCCACCTTATTTTGCATTTTATTTATTTATTTTTGTCAAACATGTATAGGATAGTAGTAGTTTGTATAAACATAAGTAAAAAGTAATGATAAAAGAGGACAATAGGACAGTAGGACAGGGACGGTAGGCACAGTGGTGCGCTTATGCACGCCCCTTACAGACCTCTTAGAAACGAGGAGAGGTCGACTGTAGACAGTCTAAGGTTAAAGTTTTTGGGGTTTGGGGAAGAAACCACAGTCAGGTAGTGCATTCCAGGCATTGATCACTCTGTTGCTGAAGTCGTATTTTCTGCAGTTGAGTTTGGAGCGCTTTACATTTAGTTTGAATCTATTACGTGCTCATGTATTGTTGCGGTTGAAGCTGAAGTAGTCATTAACAGGAAGGACATTTTGGTATATGATTTTATGAACTACATTTAGATCAGATCGGAGGCAACGTAGTTGTAAATTGTCTAATCCCAGTATTTCAAGTCTGGTGGAATGGAGAGTTCTCCATTTGCTTAGAAAAAAATGCAGCTTGCTCCTGTGTGATTCCTCCTGTGCCAACTTAGTTAAGAAAGCAAAAAAGAAAACCAACTTAGTTAAGTGGTAAGAAGCGAATAATGCTGGGATCACACTCAGGATCAAGACTGGCAATTCCAGTCTTATGGTAGCAAGAATTTTGGGTCAGCTCATAGAAAAAGTAAAGTGTTGAGGTTCTGGGCTGGCAAATTCTGTATTCATAACATGGTTTTATCATGATTTCATTAGCTAATCTTTGTCAAGCCACTTGTTCGTTAACTTCGGTTCCCAATTTCTTCTTAAAATCCCTGAGCAGCTAAGAGAAGCATTACATAAATTAAAACAATCTCTTTTATTTTATTCAATGAATTAATGAATGCTATGCCAGAATAACAAGTCTGAGCAGAAACTTCTGGCCATGAATGATCTATCATAGCAATCTCTTAAGAAGTTAGGGCTAAGGAGTTCTAGCCCAGTGAAACTTCATTTTGAGATATTCATTATTGTAATCCCTAGCAGCACTTGGGGGGGGGGGAGAGGCAGGGGAGGGGATTGTTTGGGTGAGTCTATAGGTTTTGCTAGCAAGGCATAGATTGGCAGTTGGTAACTGCATTTTAGATTATTCCATGTTGGCATTTTTCGGAAGGCTAACACTCATATTGTATTATCATTTATGCACTTTACATTGAATCAGTATTTAATTACTGATCTTTTTTGCAAGTCAGCTATCTACCGGCAGCACGAATGTAGGGAGGAGGTGGGGTTTGATGTGGGAAGCAGGCTCTGGCTGCAGTGAACTACCTAGGGGAGCTTTCTTAGGTCATCAGTAGTCAGCAGATCAAAGTTTGAGAATCACTGTTATATGTGAAGCAAACTAAATATTTCCAATCTCATGGATGAGGATTAAACATGATATAGTTGGTGAGTTGAATCTATTCTATCCTTTCAGAGTCTAATGGGACATGTGTGCATAGCTCTTTAAGGCCAAGGAATGCATTTGGACTTTTGTGTTGGTATAATTCAGGTATAATACTCTAAACATTAGGTAAGGGCAGGAGTCTAGCACTAGCAATTAGAAGTATATGGAGATTCTCATATTCTCAGTCATCCAGATCATGGTTGTCCCAAAAGTGCTTTTTCAGGACCATCTATGGATGAGAAGTGAAACGTCTTCAAAGAAAAAAAAAACCCAAGAAAGTCCAGTGTGTCCTGAAAAAGTACCTTTGGGACAACCATGGATGAGAAGTCGCAAAGGTGCTCCCCCCCCTCAAGAGGCAACTGGACTTTCTGGTTTTTCTTTGAAGACGTTTCCCTTCTTATCCAATGTTAGGACTATGTCCAAACGGTTGGGTTGTTAATATATAAACAAGCCACCAATCTATGTTTGTCTATATTTAAGTACTACAACTTTAAATGTATTGCTGTATTCTGATTGACCGTAATGTTTCAAGATTGCCATAAGAGGGAGCTAGTGCTCAGGTTCGCTCTCTCTGATGATTCATTTGTAATTGACTTTGTGTCTGATAGTAAGCTCTGTGTGAAGCTCTGTTACTCTTTGATAGTATCGAAGTGTTTGTAAGCTGTAATATCTTTGTTTGATGTTTAAGACAAAGACAGGCTGGTAAGAAGATTATTGTACTTCTTGTTATTGATTGACTGAATGTGTATGACCCGGACTGTTTAATTGGACTGTGCTATTTATCTAAAAGTAAACTATTTTATACACTTCAACGAATCTGTTTGTGACTGGATCATTACTCCTATCCACCGGTTACCAAGCTCAAATACCCCGTTTCTATGTGCATGTCCCTGATAACTCAGGGGTCGCTCTGCACACTCCTTAACATCCAAGAAGCTTCTTCAGCTCTGACGGAGGGGAGGGATACGACATCATTTATCTCCAGTCTACAACACAGTCCTTTCAACAGTTCCAAGAAAGCTCCACACCAATTTGCACCACTCAGGTGATCCTAATAACACAGATAAACGTCCAGGTGACCTTAACGACCCGCTAAAAGAATTCAAATGACCAGCTGTCTGCAAGGAGTATAAATCCTTCCATTCCCCATCATCCAGTCAGAGCTGAAGAAGCTTCTTGGATGAGAAGTGAAACGTCTTCAAAGAAAAATCAGAAAGTCCAGTTGCCTCTTGAGGAAAACAAAGCACCTTTGGGACAACCATGACCCGGATGACTGAGAATCTCCATAGATATGGATGAGAAGCGAAACATCTTCAAAGAAAAAAGCGAGAAAAAAGCGAGAAAGTCCAGTTGTCTCCTGAAAAAGCACCTTTGGGACGAGCACTTAGACTTATATACCGCTTCACAATGCTTTGCAGCCCTCTCTAAGTGGTTTACAGAGTCTACAGACAAAGACAAAACTTGCATTTGAAATAATGTATGTACAAATTAAGTCAGACAAGTTGTCCTCACTTATGGCTTCCCCATTCAGCATCCATTCAAAGTTATGATGGTGCTGAAAAAGTAGGTTTAACTATCATTCAGTTACTATGTGTTTATAAAACAACATTTATCTTTTACTTTTCAGGAAGTTATTGAGCCAGTCTATTTTTACATTGGCATAGTATTTGGGCTACAGGGCATCTATGTGACGTCATTGTTCATAACCAGCTGGCTTATGAGTGGGACTTGGCTAGCAGGGATGCTGACTGTTGCCTGGTTCATTATTAACAGGTAAAACAAATATTGATTTTTCTCTCTGCGGTACAATCTTAAAACGCCAGATTTGCCACCTTCAACTTTTAGGACAAAGTAAAGATGAGAGCAGCTCTGGGTAGCTTGGATTTGCCAGAGTAGGTCTCTCAGATAACTTTCTGGAATGGTGCACCTAATTTCTTCTTGGTAGACATCAAAGGGATATATTAACAAATATATGCTAATACTAAAAAGTCAGGTAAAGCCAGCCTCCCCTTGGCTAGTTTGAGCTGGCATAGCTTTTGGAACTGTGGATAATCATTTCTTCCCCTCCGAGGATATTTCTTTTATCACTGAACTCTTGTTTTCTTGCCTTAACAAAACAAGCAGCTATATCCTTGCTGGGATTGGTGAAACCTTCAGGAAATGTTGTATTGGCAGATATATATATATATATGCAGTTTCCATTAAGTAATATTTTCTGATTGGAATTATTAGAAGAAAAGTACTTCTCACATTGTTATGACTGTGTATCTGTTACATTTGGCTGTTTTGTAGAATGAAGAATACATTGAAACTCATTGCAGTTCACATTGTGTGCAATTGTAGTAACTTCTCCTTCAAATCAAGGTTGAATTCTAATGATGAAATGGATATATCCCTGTTCTTTCTCAGTATCATACAGAAGTGGTTGCCATGGCTTTCTCTGAGGATACATTTTTTACTTCCATGTTTACCCTACAAAGATGGAATTTTCTACTGGTCTCTCATTCAGATATTAAGGTTTTCTTTTTCAAGATTGGCAAGTGAAAAATGGCATCTGCTTTTAGTGGAACTTGTTTCTAGCTATATAAAGCATAAATAAGAAAACTATATGATCAATCCCCAAATCAGTGGTGGGTTCCTACCGGTGCGGTCCATTCTATAGCACCGGTAGCGGCCCGCTGGTGATGTCACAGTACCGGTGCGGTTGGTTGCTGGTGCCTGGGCGCCGCCATTAAAAAAATTTTTTTTATTTTTTTTTTAAATTCTTCTGCGCATGCCCAGAAGCCGAGCTTCCGGCACTGCGCATGCGCTGCCTTCCTACCCCACAGTGAGTCCCAGCAGGGGAGGATGGCTGAGGGAGCGCGTGAGATGCTGAGAGAACGGGTGGCAGGAGCTATCTCCATTCCCCTCCCTTCAGCAATCCGAGAAGCCACGAATGTGCGGTGATGATCTAGGCATTTTTGCATGTTCTCAAGCTGCTGAGGGGAGGGGGAATGGGCGGCAGGACCTATCTCAGTTCCCCTCCCTTCAGCAGTCCAAGAAGCCAGGTCCACCCGGTCACATGGCCGGCAAGCCACGCCCACCCAGTCACATGGCTGGCAAGCCACACCCACAAAATAAGCCATGCCCACAGAGTGGTAGTAAAAAAATTAGGAACCCGCCTCTGCCCCAAATGTGTCTCTACTTCGAAATATTAATACAGATATGTAGTTTCTTTCAATCATGCTGCATAATTGAATATTCATGTTATAAAAGTAAGTCAGTACATCGTTGTTTTTCTGCTTGCTTTTTAGAGCGGACACCACAAGAATAGATTATTCAATACCTGCTAGAGAGAACTGGGCTCTGCCATATTTTGCTTGTCAAGTTGCAGCTCTAACAGGCTATTTAAAGAATAATATAAACTCGTCTGCTGAGGTAAGAGAAAAGTGTTTAAGTGGAAATAAAATGGTAAAAAAAATGGATTTAAAAAGGGTGTAAAGTAGAATAATTGGTGGCTCAAAAATCACTTTGGGTCAATATGCTTTTGAGGGATAGAACCAGTCTCTTGTTTTCTTCTTGTACATCTGGTTTTTATTTATTTATTATTTTATTTGGAGGTTCTTCTATGCCGCCCTACTCCCTAAGGACTTTTAGAAAGATAACACTGTTTGCTAAAGCATATTTTTTCTTCTTGAACCAGGAAACTATTTATTAAGTTCCCCTTTTGAAGGTGTGGTCCTATTCTGCCAAACTCTGCTGTTAAAACATCTGACCTTGAGATTGTTTTGAGATATTTATGATCTCTTGTTGGAATAAAGAGACTTTCGACATTTTGATTTGCAAGAGTTAAGTTCAAACGTTGGACTCTTCCGTACTGCTGTCTTAAGCTACATGACTCTTGTGTGAAAACTGCCTGTAAAGGGAGCTAGCTTAAGAAGTCCTGCTCCATGTTTAAAACCCCTCCTTTGTTTTGGCTACAGAGATAGCCTAGTGTTCTATCTCCAGGGGTCTCCAACCTTGGCAACTTTAAGACTTGTGGACTTCAACTCCCAGAGTTCCTCAGCCAGCAAAGCTGGCTGAGGAACTCTGGGAGTTAAAGTCCACAAGTCTTAAAGTTGCCAAGGTTGGAGACCCCTGATCTGGACTGTGCTAGCCCTTGGTTGCTAGATTCCTCTGCTTCTTTGCCCCTCCTACCTGTGCCAGGAAGACAACCACTTTCCTTTTTGTGGGCAAGTCTTTGAGGTCATGTAGTTTCCATTGATAAATCTCTTGTATCACACCTTCTCCCCCATACTTGACATCTTTCCATTTGTTGTGCCTGTTGGTGGGACCGGTAGAAAAGAATACCCGCATTGTTTTACCATTCTCCCTATCACTTGTGCTGTAGGAGGAAACTGGCAAAACTCTTTGTCAGTTTTACTTGGTTAAGAAAAATAAAAGAAAGGTAGGTCCACCACTCCTCTCCCACTGAAGCAAAACCATGAAAGATTCTGGTCTGCATATTACTGACCCAGCAACCTTGTCTAGCCAAATTTGTAATGAATCACTTGGAATGAAAACACGCAGTGGGCAGGGGGATGATAAGAGCAGGAGAGGTGGCTGCAGAGAAGCAGCTGAACAGCTCACTGTTTCACCAATCCACTGCTGAAATTTGTGGGTGGGAGGGGGGAAACAGAGTTCATCAATTAATGTCTCTTCAGATGGAAGCAGGCAAGCAACCCAGCGGTGCCTGTGGAAGGAAGCAATCAGAGGAAAATGTGCATTCCTGCACACAGTGGGCAGATTCCATTTAGCGGACGTTCTGATTAGATACGTCTGGAACTGCACCATAACAAAACTCCCAAGCAATTCTACCTTGCCTTTCCCAGTATACATTCAAAGTTCCTAAGTTTAATTGGTTATTTGTAATGCGTTTTAAAGCACCATTTCCCTTTTCTTCTCTTCCTTCTTATGCTCTTGTTCAGAGATTTTGCTACCTGCTGGTCAGTGCTTCAACATACACTTTTATGATGATGTGGGAATACAGTCATTATTTACTGTTTATCCAAGCGGTCTCTCTTTTCCTGCTCGATGTCATAGGGTTCACACAGACAAAGAAGGTATCTGGACATTCATTATATCCTTTTAAATTCAGATCCGGCTTTGTTTTCTTTGCCTTCTGTAAGGTCCATCTGTAGGATTGGGGTGGGCTTAGTAAAAGAAAAATAAAACAAAGGACAGAGAGCAAATTATTGTGTGAAGCTGCAACTCGGAATTTCTTAAAAATCAAGGCATGTTGATGTTTTGTTTCCCCATCTGTAGGTGCATGAAATATATAAAATCTACCTGTTTTCCCTCTTCTTGGGATATGTGTTACAGTTTGAGAATCCAGCTTTATTAGTATCTCCATTATTAAGCCTTGCTGCCACAGCCCTGCTGGCAAAATACCTTCAGGTAAGGTTGGAGACATTATTTGTAGTTATGCACTTCTCTGTGTTAAGGTTTCTATTGATAAATAAACAGGTCTGTTGCTGGTTTTTTTTGTAGATGAATATGAAAAAGGGAACTCTTCTTTCAAGGATGCTGAAAGTCATCTATTTTTATTTGGTATTCACCGTCACAGTGACTTTGAATCTTACGATGAAGGTAACCTTTATCTTTAAAACCTTTCATTTAATTGTGCACAATAATGCATGTAAATCGTATGTAAGTTCCAAGAGAGGAGGAAACTTCTGATGAAACTATTTCCCAGTGTTTTTTTTAAACCGGTAAAATAGTTAATGGATTAAGTCAGCCAAACCTCTCTGAATAGTGCAGAGGTCTTCAAACTGTGTGTGTTGTCTCTCTCTCTCTCACTCCCTGTCTCTGTGTCTCTTCTCACTCTCTTGGAAAGCCCTGCACCCCTGCGTGCTTTCTTCCTTTTGGAAATCCGGGCTGACGGAGGAATGAGTGGTGGAGGCTTCCCTCCTCCTCCTCCTCCCCCTCCAGCATAGCTGGCAGGAGAATTCTGGGAGTTGAAGTCCACAAGTCTTAAAGTTGCCAAGTTTGGGGATCCCTGGAATAGTAGATTAAAGTTATAGGAATGAAAACGCAACCTAGGAGGACACTAGATTAGAAAAGACTATAGAGTACAGGGGGGAAAAGATATTAAATGTTCCCAATGTGTTTAAGTTGCTTTTTTTACGTATTTGGAATTAAAGTGTTGATGGGAAAATTTGGGAATGGGGAGAGTGAGGGGACCGAAAACAAAGAAATGGAGGGCTGCTTCCCAAATGCTACCCAATTTTTTGATAACCAAAGTATAGTAAAAACAAAGGATACTGAAGGAAAAACAAATACTGTCACAAAGTATCATTAACCAGCTTTGTAGTATACTATTCAGGTAGTCCTTGACTTAGCAACAGTTTGTTTACTGACCATTCAAAGGTACAACTACTGAAAAAAGTGATTTATGACTGTTTTTCACACTTATGACCATTGCAGCATCCCCATGGTCACATGATCAAAATGTGGATGCTTGGCAATTAACTCATATTTATGACAGTTGCAGTGTCCCAGGGTCATGTCATGTGATCACCTTTTGCAACCTTCTGACAAGCAAAGTCAATGGGGAAGTCAGATTCACTTATGTTGTGGCCCAACAGCAGCCCGTGCAGCTGATAGCGGATCCCGTTAGAGAGGAGACCGACTTGGTGATGCGCCAGCGGCCTGTGCAGCTGGCACCAGAGTCGGACATTGAGGAGGCTGGCGAGGACTTGGTGCCAGAGGCATAGGTTCAGCCAGGGCCTTCGGAACCTCCAGCACCCCATAGCAGTGATGAGGAAGAAGAGGAGGAGCCCCTTCTTAATGCACGGGCACGCAGAGCTGCCAAAAGGCAGGAATGGTTACTCCAGAGGAGCTCTCCTTGGGAGTAAGACTTGGGGCTAATTGGCCACTCCCCTAGTCTACTTAAGGAAAGCAGAGGCAGCTGAATCTCTGCAGGAAACAACGTTTGAAATTCATTTGTTCATCGTGTGCCTGGTGTCTGGAAAATCTCTGCCCTGCTTATCTGCTTCGGCTTGTTTATTGAGGACAACTTCTAGGCATTTTGCCAAGCTTCGTGAGCTATCAAAGACTAATTGCTATTATATGATTTAAGACTTTCTGAACTTATGCCACCAGTTAATGACGACTAATTAACAGTTGGGCTTTTGCAAGAAAAGACTGCCTTTAGGTTTGTGTGTGTGTGACCTCTACTAAGACAGTTATTAGTAGTCGGTTATTGATTAAAATAAGTTCGAACAAACTGTGTGTTTCCTATGTTCTTAGCTGGGGCAGAACAACTTAACAACCGTGTTACTAACCTAACAACAGTAATTCACTGAACTCCGGCAGGAAAGGTTGTAAAGTGGGGCAAAACTCACTTAACAACTGTCTCAGCGACAGAATTTGGGGCTCTATTGTGGTTTTAAGCCAAGGACTGCCCCTATATTTATTGAAAAACTGCTAATAGCTAATGAAATTTCAAAGTGAGTTCCTTACATTCCCAGTTTTTGCAGATAGACCCATGATCTCATCTCTCCAATAAGATCTTTAGTAATGATCTTTACAAGACTCCCTCCTCTTGTGGTCTTTTTCTTAACAGGATCTCTAGATTTTGTTGGACTCCACAGGTAGGTGAAGAACACAGAAGCTATAGAGCAGTGATGGCGAACCTTTTCAGCGCTGAGTGCCCAAACCCGAATGCATGTGCATGTGCGTGCGTGCGCCGGAGCTCCGGAAACCTGAAGACCAGCTGGCTGGTGCGCATGCGCATGCCGGCCAACTGGTCTTCGGGTTTCCAGCACGCGCATGAGCGCCGGCCAGCTGGTCTTCACGTGCGATGGAGCACCGGAAACTCGAAGACCAGCTGGCCGGCACGCACATGCCTGCTTTATGGCTGTTTTCGGGCCGTTTTCCAGACTGTTTTTCGGGCTGTTGTTTGGGCCATTTTCAGGCCGTTGTTCGGGCCATTTGTGACCCTAAAAATGGTCTGAAAATGGCCCCCCAAACAGCCTGAAAATGGCCCGAAAAAATGGCCTGAAAACGGCCCAGAAAATGATCTGTTTTGGGGGCGTTTTTCGGGCCGTTTTCAGGCACTTCGGCACCCGCGAAGACTAGTTAGCCAACGCGCATGCCCACATGCACACTGGAAACCAGAAGAGCAGCTGGCGACGGTGCGTGTGCCCACAGAGAGGGCTCTGCGTGCCACCTCTGACATGCGTGCCATAGGTTCGCCATCACGGTTATAGGGCAACCATATCTGACAGATAGAGGCTTCCTTTCAATCTTTGTTACATAAATGTGTTTTCTATTAGAAAATGTAATGCCAGTAATCAAATGATACTTATCAAATCTCATATAATTCTGTTACCTGAGTGAAAAGAATTCTATCTATATGCAGTATGTCTTTTCTTTTTCAGACATTTATTTCCCATAAAGAAAATGAGCATTTAATTAAAGTCCTTGAAGTAAAATTGGGATTAAATACAAATAAGTAAGTTTGACGAAATGATCTACCTAATTACAAAGTAATTATTTTTAGTTTAATGCCCCTATATGATGACAGTTTATAAAACAAATAAACAAATAAGCACAATTCTAAGAGGTATGGTGGGTTGTTAAACAGTATGTTTTGAGTTATGTTCTGAATTTTAACAAAGGGGAATCCAACCTCAGCTCAAATAGCACATACTTATTTGACAGCATTTTGTATTTGGTTTCCAAAAGGGATTAGTGGTACATAACAGTGCAATTGTAGTACTTTCAAAAGCTGCTGTTTCCTGTGAATGCTGTGTGAAAAGAGACAGCTACTTTTAGCTGACAGCTACTTAGAGGCGCAGTAGTTAGAATGCAGTACTGCAGCCTACTTCTGCTGACTTGGTGGCTGCTAGCAGTTTGACAGATCGAATCTCACTAGGCTCAAGGTTGACTTAGCCTTCCATCCTTCCGTGGTTGGTAAAATGAGGACCCAGATTGTTGGGGGCAATATGCTGACTCTCTAAACCGCTTAGAGGGGGCTGTAAAAAGCACTGTGAAGCGGTATATAAGTCTAAGTGCTATTGCTATTGCTACTTTTAATGATGCAGATAGGTATTTCATTGACACTTCAAGGCCTTTGAGAGATCCAGTGAGAAACCCTGCACAATCCTCATAATTATGTGCTAGAAGCACTGGATGAGGCCTTGCATCAGTTTTGAACATCTTCTCTGCCCACACATAGTAGCAGTTATCATAAGCAGATACTTAGCAGTTGGGACAGCTCTGGGCTTTTTTTTAAATGCATGCTTCTGTCCTTGAGGAAATGCTATGAACTGTGTAGGTAAAGTCTTAGAAGCCAGAATAATTGCTGAATAAAGATGAGACACTAGTCCCTTGTAAACTGAGGTTCAAGTACGTAAGAACACAATAAATTACCAAGCAGCAGATCTGGAATAATTTTCTATATTCCTTTAGTTTGCTTTGTTTCATGCTTTTTTCTTGTGGGATGTTTTTATGATTGGAATCCACATCAATTTGATCAGCCCTGATCATCAAAAATGCTGGCCTGGGATTGATAGAAATAAGAATTCAGCATCATCTAGTGGGTTTCCACAAAACATGAGAGAGATCTCAGGAGTAGCTGTTAGTTAAGTGAGATCTGTGGACTAGTAAACTCGAGGGAGAAGCTAAAAGACAGATCAAGGAGCTAAATGGAAAGCAAAGCTAAAGTAGCTGTTAGGTAGACAGCAAGTGAGGAAGCAGATGGAACATAGCTTTGCTGGCTGAGGAATCCTGGGAGTTGAAGTCCACAACTCTTAAAGTTGCCAAGGTTGGAGACACTTGACTTAAAGCTACACGCTTTTATTTGTTCTCATTGTTCTACTTTGGAGAATCTCCCTAGTCTGCCACTGAAAGTCCAAAACGAGCCACTCTGCTTTCACCGTGATTTTGTTAAACAGAGTTTATAGAGGAGATGGGTAGCATAAAAATTAACAAACAAACAAACAAAGAAATAAAACCGATGAAATAAGCTCTGTAGGTGGCCCTGTTATGTGTTCTTTTAAACATTTATTTCTGTGCAAAATGGAGACATATTTAGGGAACAGCCTTTTCCATGCCAATCCAGTCAGTACAACAGGTTATTCTGATTGGCTGGGATCATGTCTGGCTATTTAATGTGTTTCGCTTCCATTGACATTAACAGGAACTTCACAGTTAATTGGCTGCTTTGTCAAGAATCACTTCAGACACCATCCCAAGACTTCTTCCTGCGGCTCACTCACTCTTCGCTATTGCCATTCTACATTTTGGTGCTAATTATTTGCCTTGCTTCTGTAGGTCAGGCTTCCTTTAGGAAAATGGGGTAAGTTGATTTCGATCAAGTTTCATTTTTGTTCCAGAGCTTCCGTAGATACTAGTTACTTGGTGTAAATAATACACCCATTACATGTTGCGTAAGGGGCTCCCACGCTGAAGAAAGTGGTAGAATTAAATTTGAATTCTAACTTCCTTTGCATATGGTATAAGTACGATACCTGTATGTCATATTTGCATATGTGTTTAACGCTTTTGTCTTCATCTTCAAAATTAGGTAGAAAGAATATAAGCTGCCTTTGCGCTGTAGACACAATTAGGTAGAAAAAATATAAGCTGTAGACTTTCTTCCATTTCCCCCCTCAAATACTTCCGGAGCTATAATTGGAGCTTGTTGCAAATAGCTTGTGACTAAAAAAATCTTGATGTTAGAAAGCATATCTGGATAGTTAGAAAAATCCAAGAATTTGTGATAACTTCTTGAAGTGGGCAGAATTCACTATCCATTCACACTCTGTTTATTGATCAATACATTATAGCAGAGGTCTTCAAACTTGGCAACTTGGCAACATAGCTGGCTGGAGAATTCTGGAAGTTGAAGTCCACAAGTCTTAAAGTTGCCAAGTTTGGGGACCCCTTCATTATAGTATGTATTTAGAATGCCTCATTCTGTCCTCGGGTAATTCCTTTGCTACACAGTTTTCTTGAATTATTGTTAAGACATCAGAGCTTAGATTTAAGAGAAAATATAATGAAGAGTACAATTGTTGGGTCTGATGGGTCATTTAATTGTCAAGCAGACTCCATGAGAGAGAGAAAGAGAGAGGTATGATGACCCCGTCTTCTTTCTCTTCCGATGTCACAGCAATAAACAAGTCAACGAGCCAATCACACATGAGGGCGGGATTGGTGAAAGACCAGAAGTAGCCTACCATATATTGCACACAGTTTCCTTGGGGTTGCTCTCTATGATGATGGAAGGGTGAGTCCGTGAGAACACTGCATGGATTTCTTTTCACTGGAAAGGTGGAAGATATTACTGTTTATGTTATACATATGGGTTTTTTTTAAAATAATTCCCTGAACATGGATTAAAAATGGTCATGATTTTTAAATAAATATTTGTGGCTGGCTAATAACAGGCTTGAATTACAAGCATCTTTATATCGGAGAAGAGTTAAGTAGGGAGACTTGCAGTGGGAATCTCTATTTAAGTGAATTTGTTATTATTACTTCTGTACTCATTAAAATGTGTTTTGCACGTGTAAAAAGATGAGAATTAATAACACAGTAGAAAATTAACTTAAGGCGTTTGGTCCTACAAGGTGCAGCATTAATCACCAAAATTAGATGATTTTAAAAGGCAGTTATAGAAAAATCAGGTAGATATAAAGATTATAAATGACTGCTGACTGTGATTGGCTTTATGTTACTTCAAATATTGCTTATGGAATATCTCTGCATAGTTGCGTAGAAACAGTAATAAAGGAGGAATATATTATCCCGTTGTGAGCTTCCCAAAAGTATCTGATTGGCTACCATGAAAAAGACAAACTGAAAGATAAAGATTTTTGATGTTGTTATTATCTTGGTTCCCTTTAAAATAAATGATTACAACCAGTTAAACTCTAGCACCTATTTTCATTGTGCGAACTTTGACTACAAATAAAATGCAGCTTAATGTGCATTACAGACTCTTACACTTGATATTGATCATTGCAATATCAGACTTAGGTGGGCAACCTGTGATCTTAGAACAGAGGTCTTCAAACTTGGCAACTTTAAGACTTGTGGACTTCCAATCCCAGAATTCTCCAGCCAGCATAGCTGGCTGGAGAAATCTGGGAGTTGAAGTCCACAAGTCTTAAAGTTGTCAAGTTTGGGGACCCCTGTCTTAGAACCATGGATGAGGGTTCCATCTGATCTTTGAATTTTATGCCAAGAGCTGCACTCCAAGGAGTAGTAGGAAAACCAGACCAAAAATTGCTTTAATTTTATTTGTATGTAGTTAAATATAAAAGTATTTCATTAGAAATAAATGTTATGTAGGTCCAGTAATATGTTTATATTTTCCTTCTTTCAAATTCTGCAAGCAACTCTTGGACATCTTGGATGACCTGATATAAGGCTATCTTGGGTGCTCTGAGATGTTTTGGTTGTACCTTCTAGTACAGGGGTGTCAAACTCAAGGCCCGGGGGCCGGATCCGGCCCGCGGGGTGCTTAGATCTGGCTCGCGGGGCCATCCTGGAAACAGCGAAGAACCGGCCTGCAGTGCCTCTGCCAGCAAAAACGGAGCTCACGAGGGGTGGTCCTCCCAAGCTCCATTTTTGCTGGCAGAGGGTTGCAGGAGACCGTTGCAGCCGAAAATGGAGTTCAGGAGCCCGTTTTTGCTGCCAGAGCGCTTGGGCCACCACAGGCGCCCCCAACACGAATGACATTGAGCTGGCCACGCCCACCCCGGCCATGCCCACCCTAGCCCCCTGAGGTCAAACACTACCCTGATGAAATGGCCCTTAATGAAATTGAGTTTGACATCCCTGTTCTAGCATGTCCATTGGCCATATGGGTTGGGACTAATAGAGGTCAGACAGTTATTTGCTCATTAGAAAACTGAGCTAAGACTGCCTCTAATATATGAGTGAACAGACGTGGGAGGGAAACATTACCTGCTGTTTCTAATTTAGGGAAAACTACAGAATCAAGACCACATTTCTGAATAAGGAATGTTCATATTCATAGGGTAACAGTATTTTTTTATTGTTTAGTATAATATCTGATATTACCCAACCTTAAAGAAAAGTCCCACATAGGTGAATCTTCCAAATGTTATAGATACAAATAGCTGACATTCCTGTTGAGCTGACATGATACAACTTTGGGCACTGATAAATAAAAAGAATTTCTTACATGCACATAGAAGACATTTAACTTTTGGCACTATAAAAGCCTTTTGATCATCCTGATTCATGACATTATTAGGAGAAGAACAGGGAGAATGTGACCTCCATTTGTTCTTGACTTCTCAGAAACAGTTGGTACCAGTTGGTGCAAGAAATGTTTTCACATGGTAACTTGACTTTTACCCAGAAGTCTGTTTGCAAAGTTTGCAGAGGGTTACAAATGCCTCACAGATTTCCATTTTGTTTCTTGTTTGTGCACACGACATTGGTGCCTATGAAGCCATCTTAGAATTGGCAGTGAAGTATCAATATAGTGCAGATGAAATGTAACCCTTCTCATTTCTCAAGTCCGAGTTCAGCGGGTTCTGCCAAACTTGTCCTTTTTTGCCACATCGCTACCGCCCTTTATCTCCCCCCCCCCCCTGGATTTGTGTTGTTTCTCTAGAATGAAATATGTGTGGACTCCGTATGTTTGTATGATTGCGGCATTTGGAGTCTGTTCACCTGAGCTTTGGACGACTCTTTTCAAGTGGATCCGACTGAAAACTGTGCATCCTGTTCTGCTGGTGAGTTCATCTTGTTTAAAGTGACTATAAGGCATGGCTGTAGTCACTGGTAAGCATATAAAAAAATCATCTCTCATCAAAATCATGGTCTGCAGACAGGATATAGCCATGCCTTTCTATCCTGGTATCTTGTAGATATGTTCAGATTGCAGTTTTCTGAAATCTTGGGTGCTTGGTCAAAGGCTGTTCTGAGTCTTTTAAGAGGCCATCATTTTAAGAAAAATTGATATACCATATTTTTCGGAGTATAAGATGCACCTTTTTCCCCCCTAAAAGAGGCTGAAAATTTGGGTGCGTCTTATACTATGAATGTTGCTTCTTTGAAGCTTTTTCTCCCCAGCCCTAACGAGGTGCTAATGATCTTCCCGGCTTGCAGGATTTTTTCATTCCTACTCCCTCCAAAGAAGTTTTTTTCTAGCCCTAAGTCTTTGCAGGATTTTTTTCATTGTTATTCCCTCCGAAAAAGGTTTTTTTCAGCCCTAACCAGGGGATAAAATAATGTGCTGAAGCTGACCAGACTAAGGATACTAGCCAGATGAATACCTGGTAGGTAGATTTTTTCCCCTATTTTCCTCCCCAAAAACTAATACTCAGGTCCATATTATACTCCGAAAAATACAGTAGGTAGGATTCGAAGGGTATGATTTATGGATGGGGCTTGCTCTATAGGATTTTATAGGTAAAGACAGGAAAAGACTTGTGGTTGTAGAGACTTGTACTATCTCTAAGTTGCATATTATTTTAACATGATTGTTGCAGTTCAGGATGCATCACTACATTTGATTTGCTATTTGGCTGAAGAGCTGTAGGTTTAGAGAAGCTTCATGAGTCAGGCAAAATGTGAGGTACAGTGTGATCGTGACAGATGGATGGCTTAGTTTTGGGCAGAAGTATTGGTAAATTCTGTGACTGTTCTTATTCTGTGATCTTGATTACCTGGCAAAATAGCCTTCCCAAGGGCTAAATCAGGAGAAGGAAAGACAATATTAGCAACCCTGCTTAAGATGCTAAGTGGGTCCTAGATTATATCTTGTCTTCTTCTTTCCCTTCTGTTCATTGCAAAGCAGAGGCTGTACTAACATATGGCAATCTGAATACTTGGTTGAGTAAATGTCTGAACTTTGTGGATGGTTGTCTCACTGGAGCTGAAGAAATACAGGCATTTTGGTATCTTGTATGAGTGTGTCTGCTGGCTCACATGTGCTTACAGGATACATACGTAACTGAAAATGTGCTCCTTTTGTACGTTTATTGGCCATTTTTTGAGCATAGGCTCAAGCCTGGTAGAGCTGCCATCTGCCAATTTTGTATTTTCTGGATGATACGTCTTTTACATCTCTTCCCTAGCTGACCATACATTAGAGGTACAACTCTTTTGCCATTTAACGGTGGTGTATTGGCAGCCTGAAATGAGGATTTCCTCATTTGAACCATGTATTTTTGTACTTACTGACTGCTACTCTGCTCCAAAAGAGCTCTATATGCCATCTTTCATCGATGTTAGGATATAACCTTACATATGCCTATTAAGAAAAAAAAGATCAATGAGGTATATTTCTAAGTAGAGCTGTAGCCCCAAGACATGTACAGTAGTGATTTGAAATAATCTGCATGGGTGGGGACCAAAAAACCCCCTCTGAAATATAACTATTTTATCTGTCTATTTACTTTTCTAGGCTCTCATTCTGAGTATGGCTGTTCCAGCTATTATAGGTTTTAGTTTGTGGAAAGAGGTAAGAATAGAATATTATATACAATATAAATATTGCCTTTCCCCCTCCTAACTATGCAGAATATTGGAAGATTTAATGATAAGAAGTAATACTTGGTTTTGATACAGTTCACCACAGTATAGCAATCTTGCACACGGAAATTTTCCTATAAGGATATTTAACCAAATGTCTGCACCTAAAACAGTGGCACTAAAATGGAACATAAAACTAGATAGTACTTTTGGTCTTAACCGTGACTGTACTTGGCTGACTTTGGATTCACAAGCTATGCAAGATTGGGCTTGGTTAACATTTGGATGGGAACCATCCAGTGAATACTAGGGTGATAAGCTACAGCAGTGTTTCCCAACCTTGGAGCATGCTGGCTGGGGAATTCTGGAAATTGAAGCCCACACATCTTAAAGTTGTTGTTCTGTCCCCACGAAGCACACAACCACACAAGCAGTTTAATGGAACACTTTTACTAGTAAACCTTTTATCAGTAAAGAATGCACACATCAAGTTACAAACAGTCTTTGTTGGCAAACGACCAACAAAGTTAACTTCATTAATAGCTGGTATTAGTTCAAAGAAGTCGCAAACAATGACGAGTAAATTAAGTCCAGTTATCTTACAGAGCTTTCTAGAGTTGGCAAAGTTCCTAGAATTTAGTCTCTGATAACAAGACGACGACAGATAAACACAAAACAGGTATCACAAAGCAAACTCTGATCAGACAGGTTTTTCCCAAGTTGTTCTCTGCAGCTTGTTAGCTGCAACTGATGACCTTAAATAGACTACGGGAGTGGCCAATTAGCCCCAAGTCTTACTCCTGAGTAGACCTCTTCTGGAGCAAACTTTTCTGCCTCTTGGCAGCCCTGTGTGCTCTTGCATCCAGGAAAGGAGTAGCCCCTCCTTTCTCAGCACTGCCAAGAGGTACTGAAGGTTCCAAAGGCCCAGGCTGCACAAGCTGCAGGCGGGCCACAACAGTTGTCAGGTTTGATCTGCCTCGCCAGCTTTGATCAACTCTGAACAGGATCCGTACCCAACATGGTGTCTGCCAGGACTCATTAAGTGGGGTCTTGTCTCTACCCCTCAGTGTGACTGTGATGCTCCTCAACAAAATATCCATCACACTGTGTCCGAATGTCCATCAAGAGCTTACACCGGCCCAATGTCTGATTTTTTACAATATAGACCACCCTGTCCTTGAATGGCTAGATATTAACATTTGAACTACTATAAGTCCAAATATTTCCCATATGCTAAATAAATAAATCTTAAAGTTGCCGAGATTGAGAAACACTTTAGCTAGAGCAGGGGTCCCCAAACTTGGCAACTTTAAGACTTGTGGACTTCAACTCCCAGAATTCTCCAGCCAGCTATGCTGGCTGGAGAATTCTGGGAGTTGAAGTCCACAAGTCTTAAAGTTGCCAAGTTTGAAGACCTCTGAGCTAGAATGAGAACTATCTTGGAAGAAAGCAGTGGCAAAAGCTTTCTATAATGCTGCCAAGAAAATTACATGGATTGGGTTAAAGGAAGTTTTAGCTTTATCTTACATGCAATTCTAATAATGTTTTAAAAAGATCTTTGAATGATATTGAATACCTTAACAAAACTAGGAGTACTTATATTAATAAGCTATGAGATTTCATTAGATGAACCCAAAAGATGCATTTCTATTAAGGTGGGTTATGATAAAGAAATTGAATCTTGCTGTATGTAGCAAATTGATTTTTGAGCATGTAAAATGTGGTTTGGTGGTAAAGCTAGAAAGGTGTTTTTAGTCCACTTTCCTGCATTATTTAAAGTTTTGTAATTTGTCTTCCCACAGTTCATAGCCTTGGTGCTTCCTTTTAGTTTTTTCCTAGGATAATGGCAGAACTCTCAGAGCTCCAAGAATTTTATGACCCTGATACAGTAGGACTCATGACCTGGATTAAGTAAGTAGTCTTTATTTTTATTTTCTAACTGCAGAATATTTTGATAATCTATGATTCACAGTCATCATTTATCACATAATGGGTTCAAGAGTTCTTTCCTGAGTTCATCCAGGCTTGTTGTGGGCTACAGCACTGTTATCTGGTCAAAAACTCTTAGTGGTTTAACCACATGAGCTTTAATTGATACACCATCATTTTCACATGTTTGAAATGTGATGATTACATGGTGATTGAGAAGGCTTTAAAACAGGGGTGGGCAATTAATTTTCCCATGGGGCCACCTAGGAAACTGGGACTGTTCAGATGGCTGAACTAATAGGGCTGCTGCCACTACTTTCACGAGCCACACAGAAACAACCAAAGGGCTGGATGTGGCCCATGGGCCGTAACAGGCCGTATGTGGCCGATGGGCTGTAGAATGCCCAGGTCTGCTTTAGAAACTATCATGATACATTCATACAAACCATAGTTTCTTTAGCATTAATATTTGAATCAGGAACTCTGACTTGTTTCCTTTTTAAACAAGCCAGGAACTCACACCAGCACAAAACAGTTCAGTTTACATGAGACAAGGAAGGAAAGAGGAAATGTCTATCGTTGACGTAGGCCCAAACTATTCAGCAGCTTAAAAACAAAAACAGCATTTTCAGTCAGGGGAAACAAAGTAATAAAGCTACATATCCAATCAAAAACTTTTCAGAGGCAGGACCTCAAGGAACACATCCCCAGATTTTATGATGTTATGAAAACATGTGTAATTGTGCAGGAAAAGGTGTGTTCAGCTAGAAGCTGTGCCAAAGTATCACTGACTAGTTGCTTCTGGGCCATTAAGTGCCAGGCTTTGGGGCAGCAATCCTTTTTCTAGGCATAAACCTACAGAATTGTTTTAAGATTTATTGACGTCATGGGGATTAGGTTACCAGATCCCATAAATAAATTGGGCTAATCCTTTTGTAATTTCATTATAATGACTTTTCTGTGAACTGGCAAGGAGGCGGGTCTTTTTACTGGTGACGGGTGAGCTATTTATAAAACCACCATCTGGATTCTTGCTAAGAACTGACCTTTACACTCAGGAACAAAATCTGGCTCAAACAGGATTTCTGAATTCTACATGTTCTTCATGGAATTCTTCATGGAATGTGTGAGAGACAAGGCCTCATTATTTTTTTTACAGAAGACAGGCTCCTATTGCTGCCGTCTTTGCTGGAAGTCCACAGTTAATGGGTGTAATCAGACTGTGCACTGGATGGATGGTGACAAATCTACCCCTGTATAATGATGACGACCTGCAAAAGAGAAATGAAAATGTGAGTCTCCATTTACCCTAAGATAGCAGGTGCCTTGCATGTAAAACTAAAACTGGAACTTTTTTCAGATAACCTGAACTCAAACTTCATAGATAAATACATAATGTACAATACTCTTTCTCAATCTCTGAAGCTCGTGGTAGCTGCTCTTTATCCAGAGGTCCAGATAGATTTATTACAGGAAGGCATTGAAATCTATTCTGAAGCTGCAGACATCAATAAAAAATTTTTATTGCTTTGATGCTTGGTCCTTTATGTCACATTTTCCCATCTCTCTTCCCCCTCCATCTAGCTTTACTTTATATTCTGGGGGGCTTCTACATACTATGGGTTGTCCATAAGCACTCCCTATAGACAATCCAATAATTCCTCATCTTTTTGGATTAAGCTGGGGAGAGGATGGGTGGTTTTGCTTCCAGCCCCCTCGTCTTCCCTTCCAAAATGATAACCAGCTGTTGCTTCCAACATATATATTTTCAATTAAATATCTTTTAAATCCAGATTTTTCAGATCTATTCCAAAAGATCAGCTGAGGATATCTACAAAATACTCACATCTTACAAAGCTACGTATCTGGTCATAGAAGATTCAATTTGCAATGAAGTTGGACCAGTGAGAGGATGCAGGGTTAAAGACTTATTAGATATTGCCAATGGTCATGTAAGTAGTAGTGTGACATAGTTCAGCCACCAACTCTTGTAGTTTACAGGATACATTAATAATTTGCATAATAAGTGTGTTACAAACCAGTGAGAGAAATTCAGCACATTTTTTCGGAAGCAAGAACTTGCTCAATGGTGATTGCTACAGATAAATATTACATAGGGTACATCTTGTGACCTATTCATCTGTATAACCTGTATAACCGTGATGGCGAACCTATGGCACGGGTGCCACAAGTGGCACGCGGAGCCATATCGGTGGGCACGCGAGCTCAGGTCCGGCGTGCATGTGTGCACCATCCGGCTGATTTTCGGGCCTTCTGGGCCCACTGGGAGTCGGGAAACAGGCTGTTTCCAGCCTCCAGAGGGGGTGGGGAAGGCCGTTTTCGCCCTCCCCAGGCTCCTAGAAAGGCTCTGGAGCCTGGGGAGAGCGAAAAATGGGCGTGCCATTGCATGCTGGGAGCAGGGGGGGTCATGCGTGCATGTGCGGGGGTGCATGGAATTATGAGTGTGGGCATGCACACGTGATCCCCCGCATTCCCCCCCTTTTGGCACGCGAACCAAAAAAGGTTCGCCATCACTGCTGTATAAGATTCTGAAAGGCAGTCATAGAAGGTAATCATAGCTGAGCAGTGCATTCTTTTGATTTAGCCCAATGCCACAATGTGAATGCTACACACACACACACACACACACACACACACACACACACACACACACACACACACTCACACAAAGGGAAAGAGCAAATCCTTCAGGGATCAGTTGTGTGTCCCTTCATTCAACATTGTCATAACTGATCTCTGAGTAAATAGTCATAAATCAAACACTTGGTTAAGTATTGGTTAAGATGGTGACCTAGAAATCAGAAAACTCTGAATTCTAGTTCCTCTTTGGGCAAAACCAGTCATTTTCAGCCCACCTCACCTCACAGGGTTGTTGTTATGGAGAAAATTAGAGGGAGAAGGGGTATTGGTATGACCCTCATCTTGAGTTGTGTATGAGAAAAACAGTGGAACAAAAATCTTTTTAAAAAAGCAAACAAATTAACTGGTTACATGCGTATAACATTTTTACTTTTAAAAATTGCTCCTTTTTGTATAAAGTGCTTTCACTGGAACCTAATATTGTAGTAATATTGCTACTTTCACATTGGCATTATTAACATGAATTTAATTAAGGATTCCAATATAAAATGTGTTTGATTCCTCCCTGAAGATAAATATGTATTTTATTGTTTATTGTTTTCTTGTTTTTCTCTAGGTTTATTATGAAGAAAATGACAGCTCTGGCTACTCAAAATATGGGCGGTTTTGTCAGGAGATCAAAATGAACTATTCTCCATATGTGAATTACTTCACACGAGTATACTGGAATAGGTCTTACTTGGTATATAAAATCAATTCTATAATATCTTTTCAATCCTGAGATATTTGCATCCTTTGAAGATGGACTTTGCATAATTTTTAAAAAGGCTAAGGTTTTCAAGAAACCTTTTTTTATTGCATATACATTGCAGATGCACACAAAGACACATCACTGACATGAAAACTGTGTAGTGTATCTTGCATGACTATTACAGACTGACACAACGAGTAAGAGATATGCCCAGAACTATAGAGGATACAACTGTCTTCCAAGAATTAAAAAGCATCTTTCCAGCTTTTCACTTTTAACATCAATTTTGTTTCGGTTTCATAGCAATTACTTTTTTAGCTATGTTCATTTATGTTGGCAAATGCAAAAAAAAAAGGAATGAGAGAATTTGCTGGACATTATTCTCTAGTTATATACATATATCTGGGTTTGGAAGTGGGGTGGATGGGGAACGTTCTGCTATTTTCATAGTTTGGAAATCCCACTATATTCCTGGAATTTGTTACTATGGAAAAAAGTAGGGAGACAAATGGCTGAGAATGATAGACTGAGAAATAAGGCTGTGCAGACTAAGCTGTTGGCTGAGAGCAACTCTAATCGGGGCTGTCTTTTTTATTATTATTCTTAGTAGAGCATTATTATACTCTTACGTTTGGTGAAAGGTTTGGTTTAGGTACCCAGTCAATAACAGTATTCTAAATAAGTTCAATTAAATGAATATTTCCTTTCAGTTCTGTAAATCATATATTTTAGGCACTCTTATGTCCTATCTAAGAAAGGTAATGAACCAACATAAAATTTAGCCCTTTAATAAGAAAAGGTTGATGGCACATATTCTAGAAGTTTAGCTTCAACTACTTGCTACTTTGTGGGATTATTCTGTTCGTTGCTTATGTTTTTGTGTAATTATTTGCATTTATCATTTTGTCCTAGTCAAATTGTGGCTTAACAAGATTATTCCACCCATTTGCTCTCCTGTCCTATTCATTGGTTTTATAATATGCCCAGATAAGTTTGGATTTGTAAGCCAAAATAAAAGATCAGATTTTGTTTATGAATCCTCATGTATTTTGGTAGCTGCAGTTAAATTTTATTTATTCCTGATTTCTTCATCCATTTGAATGGTGGAGCAAGCAAACCATATTTACATACTCATTTTTGTTTTTGTAATTAAATTCGGATTTCTGGTTTGACATCTGAATGTGGCAATTGTCTGGTTAAAATATTTCTGCAAAATGAAGTCAAAATGCCACTTCTGACCAAACTAATAACGTAAATTGGCTTACTTTCATAAAGTAAAAGTTCTTATTATATTTTAGTACAACTTTGTTCTTCACAGCTTTTTTATTGTTAACTTTTCTTTTCTACTTTTTTTCTCTGAATTTTTCCTGTTTTTGATCTCATGGTCTTGAATTAAAAACAGTTATTTAAGTGTATGCCCTGAAGATGTGCCTAGCGTACTTGCTGAAAAAGTATTTTATTCCAAAATTATATTTTTTCTGACTTTAATATTACACAATACTTAACGAAATAGCCAGAGAGAAAAAAATGTGAATATTTTATCATGGTCTTCTTGTATGGTATTTTTAGGGAAGCTAATCAGTGCTGCCTTTTATTGTGCAAGTCAAAGCTCCTTGAACATAAGAATTTGAAAATGGAATTGTTTTATTTTACATTTAATTGAGCTTGGAGATATCCTGCCAGGGATATCCATACCAGAGGCTGAAAAAGTCAAGATGGTGCCCACATCAAAGCCCTGTCCTTTTTTTGTATGTGCATTAGTGCATATAAAAAAGGGTAGGGCTTTGGTCTTATAGTTAGGATACCATCTTGATGTTTTTGGCCCCTCCCTTCAGGCTGCCCTGCCTCCTGCCATAAAGAATCACTCCAAATCAGCCGGATGTGAGGGCAATCTAGCTGTGACATCTCTGACCACATTGATTGCCAGGGCTGATTTGCCTCATCTGACTGGCTAGGCCAGGGGTCAGCAACCTGGAGCTCTGGAGCTGCAGGTTGCTCTTTCATCCCTTTGCTGCGGCTCCGTAGCTCAAAATATGCGTCACAACTGCCAATGTGCGACACCCACCGACACGCAATTTATTAAGCTTTTCCACCCCCGGTAGGCCAAGCATGGATAAATCCAGGAAAAGAAAAGTTTCAGAAGAAAACAGAACCTTTAATTCAATTATATATGCTAGTTTTGTGGCCACTCAGGAAATAGTCAGGCATGGGAAGAGTTTTGTGGCTCCCGGTGTTTTCTTTTCTGTGGAAAAGGGGTCCAAATGGCTCTCTGAGTGTTTAAGGTTGCAGACCTCTGGGCTAGGCAGTGTCCTCTTCCTGCTTCACCGTGCCATGTGCATCCCTCCCAAATCTGTGCACTCCAGGGAAGGGGACAATTTTCTCAGATAAGGGGTGTACCAGTCTTCGGTGTAATCCAAATCACTTCACACAACCTGTTGTAGTGTGGCTTTTGAATAAAATTATCTTAAAAGGGACTAAAATCTGAAATGCATTGAAATGTAATTTTCTTTAATATTACAGTCATTTATTTCTGTACAAGTTTATGTCTCTGTGCTTTTATGTTGTAGCAGTAAGTTAACGAAAGATACATTTGCTTTAATTTCTAAAAGAAATTAACTTTGCAGTACTACTGCTAACCATGGTATTGTGACATATGAGGGAGAGATGAGAAATGGTGCTCTTAAATGCTCTGTTCATTTGGTATTAAGCCATTTTCTTTTCTTTTTATTTGCGAAGCCTATAGAAATATATACAGATAGAAGCTAATAGCATTTCGTTCGGTGGTCTTGAATTTTGAACACAAATTCTAATTCTCTGAAATGATTGGATTGGATTGGCCTTTCATGAATCCCAGTCCTTCCAACCAGTGCAGTTAAAATTTCACAATCCTAAAATGAATTCCTTTTGAATACTATTCCCATTGCTGAGTATTGTAAAAGTTTTAGAGAACAGTAACACATTTATGTTACAAAATTTTAGTTCTGTATATCCTCAGCAAACAGTTGTGAGCATGAGCAAGAAACGTGTATCTCTCTCTTGAGTGTCAGTGTGTCTTATAATTTAAATAATGGGGGTCTTCCAATACTTCACTGGTTATGCTTGAAGTATACAAGTTGTAAACTCTCTTAAAATGCTGTTATAATGAGATGCTTTTGAAAAGGAATTTGTAATGTAAAAAAAAGCAGCTCTTAAAGGCTCACAGAGACCAATGCTAACTGTTAAATTTCATTTCTGGTCTCTGAATTAAGTGTTGGAGTTTTTAGGGAGTTGGGTTTAATTTTTTGCTATTCCTTCAGGATTTGGAAAATAACAAGATTGTGGAATCATGTAAGCATGATAAGTATGTATTCCCCACACTTAATATAGTTCAAAAATAATTATAGCTGTTGAAAACACATATACTCAAAGATCTAAACCTTGGCTGTCAGTATTGCAATGCTGTTGGAGAATGTGCCTTGTAAACTTCTCTTTTTAAAAAACTGCAAAACTCAAACCTTTGTGCACTTTGCATATTTTTTTCCCCTGAGGAAATCCACAAAACAAGACCTTGTCTTCAATTTGGTTTTAGGAAGTCCTTACAGAAGGGAGAAAGGAGAAATATATAGTGGTTGATAACAGTAACTACTAACCCAGTGATGGCGAACCTTTTTTCCCTCGGGTGCCGAAAGTGTGCGTGTGCGTGTTATCTCATGCACAAGGGTGCCAACATTCATAATTCAATGCCCCCCACATTCCCCGCCCTCCTGCGCATGAGCATGTGACCCCCGTGCTGCCCCGTTCCACGCGCATGACCACCCGCTGCCCCGTTTCCTGACTTCCGGTGGTAGGCCTGTTTTTTGCCCTCCCCAGGCTCCAGAGGCTTTCTTGGAGCCTGGGGAGGGCACAAATGCCCTCCCCGCCCCCCAGAGGCCGTCCGGAGGCTGAAAACGCCCTCCCAGAGCCTCTGTGCAAGCCAAAAATCAGCTTGCCAGCGCACACATGCGTGCTGGAGCTGAGCTAGGGCAACTGCTCACGTGCCGGCAGATATGGCTCCGCGTGCCACCTGTGGCACACGTGCCATAGGTTCGCCATCATGGTACTAACCCATAAGAAAGGTGTGTAAGCCATATCCTTTTTAGCAGAGTTATTTTTCTGTATTCACTTAAATTGTATAAAGAGGTTGTTTGCTTCGGGGTTTAACTTTATTTGAACACAGCCACCCTCCTCCTCAATTATCCTCCCTTTCTTCTGAAAACGTTTTAAAAGTATTGTTAAAAATGAAATCCATTCAGTCTATCAAGAAACATGATTTTACTGGAAATATGTTAGGGAGACATATGCTATCATGGGAACATAGGTTGCTGTTTTAGGCAATCACACCACCTAGCAGTCTAAGTTGATACTATTCAGAAGTGCAAATGGTTGAAATGATCCCTCTTTGTGGATGCAAACTTGAAACCAGGGTTTCTATAAAGCATATGTTGTATTGCTAAAATAATTAGTTGCTTTCCCTAGTACAGTGATGGTGAACCTATGGCACGCGTGCCACAGGTGGCACACGGGGCCATATCTGCCGGACGCGAGCTGTTGCCCTAACTCAGCTCCAGTGCGCATGTGCGCGCTGGCCAGCTGATTTTCAGCTTGCACGGAGGCTCTGGAAGGCCGTTTTTGGCCTCCGGAGGGCCTCCGGGGGTGGGGGGAGCCGTTTTGCCCTCCCCAGGCTCCAAGAAAACCTCTGGAGCTTGGGAAGGGCGAAAAATGGGCCTACCGGGCCCACTCGAAGTCGGGAAATGGGGGAGCGGGGGGATCATGCGCACATGCACGGGAGGCAGGGCAGCACGTGGGGATCACAAGCTGATGCGCAGGGGGGCATTACATTATGGGTGTGAGCACTTACACATGCACAATAGCATGCACGCGCATCTTTTGGCACCCGAGGGGGAAAAAGGTTCGTCATCACTTCCCTAGTACATGGCTGTCAAACTCCCGGCCTGCGGGCCGGATGCGTCACACGCTGACCATGCCCGGTTTAGCAAAAGGGGAAAAAAGTCCCGATATGTCATGTGACAACACCGTGACGATGTGAGTTTGACACCCCTGCCCTAGTACCTTTTAGCTTTGTTGGATTACGGTTTCTGGAATTACAATCCTGCATCTTTAGAAGGCATTTACAATCATTGATAAATGTAACAATACCATAACTGGCCTACAATGTGCACAGGGAATGCACCAGGGGTGAAATTCAACAGGTTCTGACAGGTTCTGAAGAACCGGTAGCGGAAATTTTGAGTAGTTCGGAGAACTGGCAAATACCACCTCTTTGAGTGGGGTGGGAATGGAGATTTTGCAGTATCCTTCCCCTGCCACGCCCACAAAGCCACGCCCACAGAACTGGTAGGGAAAATTTTTGAATTTCACCCCTGGAATGCACCCAGTTAATTAGGCCAATGAAAGGTAGAAGCACGTTTAAATGTGAAAAGAAGGGATAACATTTTGATCTCAGGAAGGAGAAAGATAATTCTGGTTCTTTGTTTCTATAGTAAAAGAGCTGCTAAAAAAACTCAAGGCACTCACCATATCACATCAAAACTGTCAATTTCTGCTTATTTCAAAGCAAAAATTCAAGAGAGCTGTAGAGCAGACTTTCAAAACATCTCCAAAAATAAATATCGTTGCTAATTATCTTAATAGTTCATTGTAAATAACAATCATTTTAGATTAATCTCTTGCCATGTATCCATGTAACAGACATGTTTCAATCATGTTTCTGGAATAAGTAGGCCCTTTTTCTAAGCAGGTGTCCATCAAGCAGTCATCCTCATTCAGTCTAAAAACTATTTTTTGTGTGTGTATCTTCTCACTTTATTTTCCATGTCACAAACAAAACATGCTGGCTGGGGAATTCTGGAAATTGAAGTCTACATGCCTTAAAAGTTCCCAAGGTTGAGAATGACTGCTCAAAATAAAATAAAATAAACCATGGGTTATTGACTGCAGGTATTGTTTATAACTGCCCAACAGTAAGCCTTAAATCATAGTTAACAAAGCTGAGTGATAATCAGCCAACCTCACTTAAGAGATATGAAACAGACATTCACCTACTTGCCACAATAACTCACTTAGCAAAGAGGTAGAAAAGCTGATTACCTAATGCTTATCTTCACAATAAATAATTTACTAAACATAGGAGTTAATCATAATTTAGTGTAGAGCGGGTGCTACAAATTGGCAAAAAGCCTTTGCAGAAGACAAAAAAAATACCCCGATTGATCAGCCTCTGGACTCGCACTCAACACTTTTCCAATCTACCGCGGGATCACCGTGCGCAAAAAGCGCAAGTTACGCTCTTTGCCGAACGAGAAGAAGGCAGCAGGCCCATGACGAAACACATTAAGCGTTCGGCTCTCCGATTCTGATTGGTCAGGATCGAGGAACGGAGGAGGAGCAAAAGCTTCCCCGGCTGCCTATTCCCCTATCGAAGGCCCGGAAGGTAGGAAAGGTGGTGCAGGGAAGGAGTCGTCCATTTTGGTTGATGGGAGGCAGGGCGCCCGCAGGTGGTGGTGGTGAGGCCCCCATCTGCGAGAGGATCAAGGTGCAGAAAAGGTGAGGCGGGGGGAGTGACTTTTCTCAACTGTTTTGTGTGTGTGAGTAGGCGAACTAGATGCATAACGAGGCAGATGCTGTCACATAACGAGAACTAGGAGCAATCACGATGTGGTCTTCTGGTGGGGCTGGCCGTGGCTCTGAAAGGACGGGACATTTCGTGTGTTTCAGTGAATGTTTTTCACACTCGGCCAGGTTAAGTCCAGGTGTTTGGACTTCAACTCCCAGAATTCCCATGCACGGCTTTATCTGGAAATGCAACAGTCAACAAGATCCAATTAAACACATAAGAGAAAAATCCCAGCATTTCAGCACTCCGGAAGACGTAATTGATATGCTGTGTTCCAATTGATAGAAAAATACAGTAACATAAATTATACAGAGATATAAAAGTGTAACATACATAAAATAAATATTAAAACGAGTGCAGATACTACCTATTCCTCTATAGAATAGGCCAGTGATGGCGAACCTATGGCACGGGTGCCACAGGTGGCACGCGGAGCCATATCTGCCGGCACGCGAGCCGTTGCCCTAACTCAGCTCCAGTGCGCATGTGCGTGCCCGCCAGTTGATTTTTGGCTCTGGGAGCCTCTAACTCTGGCTCTGGGAGGGCGATTTCAGCCTCCGGAGGGCCTCCAGGGTGGCAGGGGGGAGCGTTTTTGCCATCCCCAAGCTCCAATAAAGCCTCTGGAGCCTGGGGAGGGTGAAAAATGGGCCCACCGGGCCCACTGGAAGTCGGGAAATGGGGGAGTGGGGGGGGGTTGCGCACGCATGTGCAGGAGGGTGGAGCAAGTGAGGGGCTTTGAATTATGGGTGTGGGCACGCACGCACGTGCAATAGCGTGCACACGCCCTATTTCGGCACCCGAGGAAAAAAAGGTTCGCCATCACTGGAATAGGCTATCCCTAAATCAGACTCCCTTTTTGATTCAATTGTTACTTGGAAATACATGTTTTTCCTCAAAAATTCTACTTCAGGAGGAGAATAATGATAGTTCTTTCTCTTCTGCACCTTGGCACATCTTATTTTCTTCTGGAATTCTGTCTCCAGGCTCACAAAATAGCCTTATTTTTGGTTGGGTCAAATCTGGCTTTTGCTTGAGAAAATATGTATTAGGTACTGTATATCTGAAGTGTCTGGCAATGAAAACTGGCAAAGTATTTGAAATAAAATCAATCCCATTTTACACAAAACTGAAAGGAATAGAGGTTAATATTGCAAATATATATGGGGAATGAGAAACTGGAATATCTGATTTTGGAAAAATGATGGATCCAGATTTTAAGAAATGTAAAATACACTTCTAATCATCTAGGGAAGGTCAGTTTAACATAATGGTTAAGGCATCAGGTTAGAAACTAGAAGACTCTGAGTTGTAATGTCACCTTAGCTATGAAACCATCTGAGTAAACTTGGGCTAATCAATCTCTCAGCCCTTGGAAGAAGGTAATGGCAAGCCATTTCTGAAAACCTTACTACAAAAATTGCAGGGACTAATTCAGGCAGTTGCCAGAGTGAACACTGATTCAGCACTCAAACATAAATCTAGGAATGAAATTAATTCATCACAATTAGTGATTATTGGACTCCTCAAATAATGTTTTTAAAAGTTGGATATCAGATGCCCTGTGTTAATGTTACAGCTCTCTTATGATTTGGTCATGTCTATGCATGGCCTTTTTTTGGCTTCAAAAAGTTATATATGTTAACATAACTTGGTGAAAATGTAGCAGCTAGTGTATATGCGTGTCTGGATTCAAGAGATGTTCTCTATCAATTTTTTACAATATCTTCAGTAAAATGAAAATATGAAGCAATATGGTCTATATTTATAATATATGATTAATAGAATAGAATAGAATAGAATTCTTTATTGGCCAAGTGTGATTGGACACACAAGGAATTTGTCTTTGGTGTGTATGCTCTCAGTGTACATAAAAGAAAAGATACATTTGTCAAGAATGGTTGTCATAGGGTTCAAGTAAGCAATCAGGAAACAATCAATATGAATATAAATCGTAAGGATATAAGCAACAAGTTACAGTCATACAGTCATAAGTGGGAGGAGATGGGTGATAGGAACGATGAGAAAAACTAATAGTAGTAGTAATGCAGCCTAGTGAGTAGTTTGACAGTGGTGAGGGAATTATTTGTTTAGCAGAGTGATGGCGTTCGGGAAAAAACTGTTCTTGTGTCTAGTTGTCTTGGTGTGCAGTGCTCTATAGCGACGTTTTGAGGGTAGGAGTTGAAGCAATTTATGTCCAGGATGCGAGGGGTCAGTAAATATTTTCACGGCCCTCTTTTTGACTCGTGCAGTATACAGGTCCTCAATGGAAGGCAGGTTGGCAGTAATTGTTTTTTCTGCAGCTTGTTTTATATTAATATTATATGGATCTGGGTTTTTTTCTTTTTCCTTCAGTTCACTTTAATCACTATTATAAATTTGTTTTTTGATTGGTTAATCTCTGCACTATTTTTTCTTGCGCCAATTCTTAACTTTCACCAAAAAGAAAGATGGAAAAAAAGTTGCCAAGGAAGCTGCAGTTTTATGAAAGCTGGGCCAACAGTTTATTATAAAAATTCTGACTTGTAAATTTGATGAAAAGTTTCTCTAGATATGAGATCCCAATTTGTTATATTTCGACTGTGAAATCAAGTCTGGATGAAAAGATCTGCAATTAAAATTTTAGATCTCGTGAAGCAATTGTGTTCTGATATAATCCATGTTGCTTCTAAATCAGAGTCCTTGTCCAAAGGATTGCTCAAAGGAATTCAAGAAAGGAAGATGAGCGTAGAAGCTGTTGATCGGGAGGCAGCCACATCTAGTCGACCATGCACTCCCCCACAGACTTCCTGGTTTGAGTTCCTGCTAGAAGAGTCTCTGCTGGAGAAACACTTGAAAAAAGCTTCTCCTGGTAAATAATGCTGTTGTTCCAAACTAAAACTTTTATTTTCATAAATTATTGCAGAGGATAGAGGAGCATGATAGCATTTTCTATGGGGCTTATTACCTTATTTTTCAGAGCATAAGACGCACCTTTTTACCCCCCAAAAGAGGGTGAAAACTTGGGTGCGTCTTATACACTGAATGCAGCCCAAGCCACCCCCACCCTTTGGCCTCTGTCTTCCATCAATTTACCTGCTTGCAGGAAAGAGGGAAGAGCTCTGTAAAGAGCTTGCAGGAAAGAGGGAAGAGCAAGTCAGTAGCAGTTTCCCGATCTACAGCTGATTAGGTTTGCCACGTGGGAAAATGAAAGTGAAACTAACTACAAAGAGGCAAATAGCTGGGAGAGACACCCAGATTTTTATTTTCTGCTGAACTGGATGGAAGGGGGTAAGTGAATAACTATAAATGTCTGTAGAATGTTCAAATTATTAGACTTATTTTTTAAAGACTGCTTTATTATTGTTCTGGAGCCAGGGGTCTCCAACCTTGGCAACTTTAAGACTTGTGGACTTGAACTCCCAGAATTCAACAGCCAGCTTTGTTAGCTTTGCTGGCTGTGGAATTCTGGGAGTTGAAGTCCACAAGTCTTAAAGTTGCCAAGGTTGGAGATCCCTGTAAATCTAGACAACTTAACAAAATAAAGAAGCTTTTTAAAATAAATGCTTGCTCTGAAGAGGCCCAGTGCTATTGTATCTTCTTTTAAATAATAGAGAATAATGTATACTTCCAGAAATTTTAATTAATTTTAACAGCTCTGTACAAGTATAGTATGAAATGTAACAGTGTCCTGTTTAGTATTAGAGTTTAGTTACCTTGGAGTAGATCTATTTAAATAATTGGGAAGAGTTAGTGTGACTACATTTAAGAAAACTTTCTGGCATAATGTACATTTCTCCAATTCTTTGCTATTTCTATGGGTCAAGCACACATGCACAGAAATACACAGCAAACAGTGTATATCATCTGTGCTGTTTGCTGTTTGGCAAATTGCTTGGAGGCAGAGGCCTTTTTCCCTTGTTTTCCTCCCCCAAAACTAAGGTGCGTCTTATACTTCGGTGCATCTTATACTCCGAAAAATATGGTAGGTTTTTATTAAATTTTGTAAGATTTTTCTTTTATCCAATGATGAAATAAAAGCAGTAGTAGATATTTGCTGATCCTTACTTGCACTGCATTTAAATCTTCTTCAAGGTCCACATCACATAATGTATTTGGGTTTTCTATGTGTACCAGTATACATAAAAATGTATATTTTTGCTTGAATATGAGAATGATACAGTAAATGACAGTAAAACCAGTGACATCAATGATTTCACTAAGTTTTCTTTTAGACAAAAATTATACATGTATATGTTTCTTTAAAAGTTGCTTGTTTACTTTTCATTTCTTTGCTTCTCCATAATATACAGTGTATATTTTAAACTTTTTTTTTCTTGGCAGATCCTTTGCCAGTCCAACTAATTGTTCAGTTTTTGGAGCAGGCTTCCAAACCTTTAGTCAATGAACAGAATCAAGTTCAGCCTCCCCCTGATAATAAGAGAAACCGCATTTTAAAATTACTTGCTCTAAAGGTTGCAGCACATTTAAAGTGGAATTTGGATGTACTGGAGAAAAGGTATCAGTTGACTTCTTGGATAAGATTGTTTACAGATAATTATGCCATAGTAAAAAGTATTAATTTTCACATTGTTTAAATAAGTAGTATTATAAGTAGTAGTAATCAAAAGCACATAAACAAAAAATTCTGTCTCAAGACATATTAATGATTGGTAATCATGACAAATAATCAGGAAACTAAGTTATGATTTACTTTGTACCTCCATCAGAGAGCAGCTGGGAAATACGTTTGCATGATGTCTGATTTTCCAGCTTGCACAATAAAAATAGCAAAAAGACTGCATTGAAACCTTAATGGTTTTTGTTTTGGTGATATTCTGTAACAAAATTAAGAGCTGATCTATGTATCTTCAGTTATTTTACTTTTTTTGTCTTTTAGTTTATCTGTCCCTGTATTGAACATGCTATTAAACGAATTGTTGTGCATTAGTAAGGTTCCTCCTGGAACTAAACACATAGATATGGACCTTGCCTCTTTACCTCCAACCACTGCCATGGCTATATTGCTCTACAATAGATGGTAAGATTTTATTTTTCTTGAATACTCTTTACTAGAAGGAAGTGTTAAGATCAAATAAATCCTATTCTGCTTGTGAGGTTTATAAGTGATACATGCACACTAGATGGCTTTTTTTTTCTTTTTGATTAGCTGTCACACAAATAAATCAATAATTCCGTTTACATATAATTCTTAGCCTGGCAAAAGAATAAGCTGTGAAAAGAATAAGCTAACTGGTTTCTAATGTCTCTTCCTTTGAAATTGTTTAAGGCATCAATTGATTACAGATCCTGATTCATAAAAATGACAATTTAAAAATTTGATAAATTGAAGTTAAGCCCTGTTTTATTTCTATGTGTTCTCAACTAGTAGATTGAAGAATGAGTGAAATCAATATTTCCAGTGTGCTACATGCAAATCAGTCTTTTGCTGTCATGTTTGCACTAGCTTTAATTTTTGAAATAAGTCCCAATAAATAATGCTGATAATCAGAATAGTTCACTATTCGGTGCTAACAGTTTTGCTTCTTTTTTTTCTTTCTTTTTTTTAAAATAGGGCTATCAGAACCATAGTCAACAGTAGTTTTCCTGTCAGACTGGCAAAACCTGGTCCACCTCAGTTAAATGTGTAAGTCTGTCCATCTGTTTCAGCCTAAACCTAAATCGGGATCCAATTTTCAATGAGGCGTGTGAACAAAATAATATATATTAAACTTGTTCGATACTTAAATACTTGTAGTTGGCTGACTGATCAATTGAAGTCTTATAGCATATTTTTAAAGTATGTATTAAAAGATTTTTAGTGGAAAGAGGACAAAATCCCTGATTTTAGTGGAAAGAGGACAAAATCCCTGACTACAGCACTAAAATAATTTTGATTCTCTTGGAACAAGTACAGTTTAGGCAAAATTATTGAAATAGCTTAAACCTTAAATGATTCAGTTTTCAATCTTGAAATGGGGTTTATTACAAAAAATGTTTGGTAAAAACATTTTGTTGCTTATTTATGTATCCATTGGTGGATTTGAGTCAGTGTTGACCCCTGGTGACTGCCTACAACAGGGGTCCCCAAACTTGGCAACTTTAAGGCTTATGGAATTCTGGGAGTTGAAGTCCATAAGCCTTAAAGTTGCCAAGTTTGAAGACCTCTGGCCTAGAAAGTCCCTGCGGTTCTCTTGGAAAGATTCTGGAAGTGATTTGCTTTGCCTCTTCCTAGGGCTGAAAGAGAGTGACTAGCCCCAAATCACCCAGCTGCCTTTGTGCCTAAAGTGGGATTAGAAATCACCATCTTCTGGCTTCTATCCTGATGCCTTAACTACCACACCAAACTGTGTTGCATGCTGAACACATGAACAGGAAATTTAAATAGCATAATAACTTGATATGGCATGGAATAATAACTTTACAATTGCTTTTGGTTTTTTTGTTTAGTATGAATCAGTTCCAACAAGAAAAGGAAGTCACAGATAACATTTTGAAAGTGGTAAGGGCTTTTCATTGAGTTATCCACAATTAGAAGTTAGTTGATTCAATTTTTTTAGGAAAAGTGCTAAAATTAGGACCTTTCTCATATAAAAATGGCATTTGATATCTTTACTGTGATAATTGGAGCATCTTACTTCTAACTCCAGCTCCATTGGATATGTTGAATTTGTGAACTTTATGTGAGAAAATTCTTTCAGGAGGGAATGTTTTATATTCTTAGCCTTTTGACTTAAATAATACAATAGGGAAGAATCACATAATAAGGTAGAATAGGGATGTTTTGCAAGGAACTAGGTCACACAGAACTAGTTGCAGAACTGTGCAGTTTATTCCAGCATGTCTATCTGATTAGTATTGGTAGAGGGGGGAAAACCTATTTTATACACTCTCTCCCAAGGGCAAAATAGTGAAAACAACAGGGGTACAATAGTTGTAGTATGTATCATTCAAATTGCTGCAGAAATCTGAATCAAGTTCGTGGTGGTAGAAATAATTGCTTACCTCTTGAATTTCAGAGATATAATTCTATTTTCTTGCTCATAAAGATCTGTTTATCTTTAAATCAAGGAAAAGATTAATTCTCTATTTAAAATAATTCATAAATACATCTGTTGCAAGGTTAGTAACCAGGTGTTCTTCTCTTTGGTAGGACATTGTGGGTATTGTACAGGGGTGAAATGCTCCCGGTTCGCTTTTACCTGTCTGTCGGCGGTGAGCCGATCGCGCAGGTAGCGCTCCGCCCACCCGCCGGGACACCGCCATTTGAGTTCTTTTACCCTCTGTGCATGCACAAAGTGTTCTGTGCATGTGCAGAGGGTAAAAGAACTCAAATGGCGGTGCCCCGGCGGGTGGGCGGAGCACCGCGCTACCTGCACAGTCGGCTCACCGCCGACAGACAGGTAAAAGCGAACTGGGAGCATTTCACCCCTGGTTGTAGGACATTTGGTGACCAATACTTGACACATCGGAACTGCTTTAAAAATATCTGTAAACTAAAACCATTACAAAAAGTAAAATTTCATTATGAATAGATTTTTCTTTTCATGCAATTACAGGGTGATGTTTTAACTTTCTCATTCTGAGCTCAGAAAATATTAAATGGTTATTATTTGGAGATAACTGAGTATGTGAGATCTTTGACCTGGGGGATGATTGACATTTGTTAGTGTGAAATTTGTTGTAGCTTGAATGAGAGAAGTACAGCATTTATTTTAAGTAATCAAAACAGCTGCTCATAACTAAACATTTACATCCCTTTTCCAGCTAAAAGAGCAGGCTGCTGATTCCATTCTGGTTTTAGAAGGAGCACTCAAATTAAACAAGGACCTTTACATTCACACAATAAGGACGTTAGATCTGCTAGCTATGGAACCTGGTATGGTTAATGGAGAGACAGAGAGTTCTACAGCCGGATTAAGTATTAGCACCGAGGAAATGCAGTGCCAGGTAGGTTGATGTTTTATCTGAAGATGTTGTTAAAATATATAGGTGGTCCTCGACTTAATGACAGTTTGTGTAACAATAGTTTTAAATTAATGACAGCTTCGGAAAAACTGATTTATGAGCCGTTCTCGAATTATGCCTGTCACTACCCCCACGATCATGTGATCACTAATTAATTTTTATTCATAAATAAATAGAACACTTGGCAACCAGTTTGCATTTACAGTAGTTGCAGCCCTGCAGTCACCTGAGTAAGATTTATGACCTTCCAAGCCAGCTTCCAACAATCAAAGTCAGTTGGGGAAGCCAGATTTGCTTAATGACCACATGATTAGTTTAATAACTGCATGATTCACTTAATGACCACATGATTTATTTAACAGCCATAGTAAAAATTGTTGTAAAAATGACTTGTTTAACAACCACATTATTTAGCAATCAAAATTCCAGTTGCAATCATTGTAAGTTGAGGACTACCTTTGATTGTGGATTCATAAGTGAAATTCATTTTAAAACAATTCATGGCGCCATCAGCCATCCTTGACATTGTCTATTTGAAGATAGTGTAGCTTTTGAGTGTTTTGAAAGCGTGAACAATAGTCAGTTTTACAACTGTTGTATTGTTTCAAGGCTTGATTTATTTGCAAATGTTTGGAAAGAGAAGGAAAGCACATCTTTAACGTAGTACGTAGGGCAAAGATTTTGTCTCTGCGCATTAAATTGTTGCTTTAGAATTTTTTTCTGAGGATTCCAAAAGGGATTAAAATATTCTGCTATAATTTTTTGGGGGTCTGTTTCAGGTATGCTACGATTTAGGGGCCATCTACTTCCAGCAGGGTTCCACAAACTTTGATTTATATAGGAATGCCAGAGATAAATTTTTTAGAACCAAGGAATTGATTTCAAAGGTGAGTAACAAGTTTTAAAGTAAAGTAGGAAATGAATTCTGTTTTTACAGAAAATGGAAATCCATCTAAAACCGTGATGGCGAACCTATTCCATGTGTGTCAGAGGTGGCACGCAGCGCCCTCTGTCGGCACGTGAGCTGTCACCCAAGTTCAGCTCCGCCGCGCATGTGTCTCCTGCCGGCCAGCTGGTCTTTGGGTCTCTGCCGCGCATGCGAGGGGGACGGGGCACGCACGGGGATGCCACGTGCAGATGGGGCGGGGGAACGTATGCATGCGTGGGGTGGTGCGGGTGGGCACATGTGCATGTGGGGTGTGCGGGGGGCCGCGCACACATTGCATTTTGGGGGTTTGCACGCACACTTTGGGCACTCAGTCTGAAAAAGATTAGTCATCACTGATCTAGAAGCTCTAGAAGAAAGTGCCTATAATTTCACAAGACTGGCTGATCCTCAAATTACTAGAAGATAAAGACATTTGTTCAACCTAGTAATCTTGCCATTATTGTGATCTTGTTTCTTTTTAAAACAGTAGGATGTTTTAAATTGTTATACATAACAAAGTTATACTATGTTGCAAACTGACCTGGTATCTTTTAGAAGAAGCTTGATAAATAAATGCTGATAACAACAACAACAACAAACTTGTAATGATATTTGGAAAATTATCACACCTCTTTCCATAGGCATTTGAGAAACAAGCCTCTATTAAAGGTGTTTGCCTTGAAGCATAAAATGTTGCAAGTGTTTGCTACATTTTTACAACTTGGATAACATTGTATTTTCTAGATTGGCTCATCACTTCATTGCATGATAGATGAAAAGAGACTAGCTGGTTACTGTCAAGCTTGTGGAGTTCTTACACCTTCTGACAGCAGTTCACAACCATCAACTCCCTACAGTCAAATTCATAGCTGCTTAAGATCTGGCAATTACCAGGTAAACTGCCTGCAAAGCAGGCAATGCTCTTGTAGCTGCTATTAAGATATCATTATATCACTACTGACAAGTCACGTGTCCATAAACTCAGGGCTATTAAAAGCATTTATATATGCTTTTAACCACTGAGCCGAGATGGCACAGTGGTTAAAAGCAGCACTGCAACCTACTTCAGCTGACTGCTAGTTCAGCAGTTTAAATCTCACTGACTCAAGGTTGACTCAGCCTTCCATCCTTCTGAGGTGGGTAAAATGAGGACCCAGATTGTTGGGGGCAATATGCTGAACTCTGTAAACTGCTTAGAGAGGGCTGTAAAGCACTATGAAGCGGTATATAAGTCTAAGTGCTATTGCTATTGCTATCTTGAAGTAGTTACTGCATTTTTATTGTAAGATCTTTAGCCAATTTGCTTGTGTTATTCAAAGAAGGCAGGTTATTCATTTCTCCAAGTCATTCCAAAGTATTATTGAAGGGTTGAGCATAGCTTCTGTTGATTGGTTAACATTAGATTTTCGTCATTGTTACCGATTCAGTTTCTGGTCCATCTTTTCCAGCAAGGAACTTAGAACTGTGGGCACATCCTCACAACAAATCTGTGATGTGTCTTAGGCCAAACAACATTGACAGCTCAACACCACCCAGTGAATTGGTGGTGTAAAGCGTTTGTTTCCATATGAACTCTCTTTACACTTCTTCACAGTGCTGAAGTTGAAGTACATGCAGTGCCTGTGTTTGTGTTTTAGGAACTGGTGAAGATTTTCCTTGAAGACAACCGAATGCCCACTTTACCAATTCAGTTCAGACAGTCGGTGTTAAGGCAGCTCTCCCAGAAGGCTCAACAAGGGTGAGGCATAAATTGAAGGAGAGAACCGCTCTGACCCCCATCTATTAATTAGTTGTCAAGCCTAGCAGAGTAGATAGATTTCTGAGCAACCTCTGCCTTTTGAGTTGTTTGGTTCAGTCTTAATAACAAACTTGAAACTGGATAATTTTGTCTCAGTTCTGCTTGTTACATGGAATGGTATATCACAAAGGCCTGACCACCAAGACCGCTTATGTTTAAAAAAATATTTTGTGACTTTTAATACATGTTTCCAAATTTGAAAGTATAGAAAACTCATCACTGCAAAAATGAGAATTCTTTGAAACAGTAACGCCCAAACCAGAATATAGCTGTGAAAGAACTTTGTATGGTGAGAAGTGCTGAAAAATATCAGTATCTATTTTGAATTGTATATTGGGTGATGCATAATACCATTTTAGTAAACTTGTGCTCTCAAGTAAGAAAGTGGTTTTAGATACAATTGTCAGAAACTTTTGCAGAATGCAGATTCTGATAATCATATTGTTATCTCCCAAGAAAAATAGAGTGAACAGCTTCATGTTGTTCATAAATGGCAAATATTAGAGCAAGTATATGAATTTGTATACCGTGGTGAAGGATTTACGAAAGGTGGGACAGTGGAGAAATTTTAAGAAGTTAGTAAAAAGAGAGTAAGTAGTAGGCAAGGAATAAATGTTTGCCAAAAGAGAAAAGTGGCAGATTATAAGAGTGTCCTGCATTCCATTTCATTATATGGAAATTAAAAGTGGGTATATCTGGAGAAACTTAAAAGTACGTTGAATGCAATATGAATAGGTAATTTAAAGAGTGTCATGATAAAAGAGGAAGAGATAAAATCGAGAATGAAGGAGACTTGAATGAATGTAAAATACCAAAGTAAGTGACCAGTGTATACGCATGCATACACAGAGACACAAAATGTGTGTGTGTGTGTGTGTAAATATAAAGAGAATGAATGAATATTGAATCGTAGTGCATATATACAAAGGAAGAGTGATGGATCAAGATCTAGGAAAAGATTGAAGAAAATTGTCACTGGATGCAGTCAAAGGGAGAGAGGTGAGAAGTTTCAAGAAGAGAAAGTGTTCAAACTCAGAGAGAGAAAAATAATTTGCAAGGATAAAAAGTTGGAGAAGTACAGTGGATGGTGATTGGTGTGAACTAGTTTTAATTTGTTTAATTCCCTTTTCTTTCCTTTTTTATGTTTTTCCTTATCTTAATTTATTTGGCTTGCTTTTCTTACCCTTTTCTGTGCTTTGTTTAATGTTACTTACCCTGTGGTATGAAACGCATTGTGTATGTATAGCGCATATGTACGGTTGGTTGTTATACTAGGATATAAAAACAGTATCTTGACTTGGTCTTTTAGGTGTAAGTTTTTTGTGTGCCAATTTGCCTTGGTTTATTTTTTATTTTGCACAGAGATGAAGTTCTTGATGAAGTATATTTCAAGGTTTGTGCATGCAACAGTGTTTGTGATGTGATGCAGGGTCGGCCAGTTGGCGTCCAGTTTACCCAGATGCTTATTAGACCTACCAAAGAAAAAATAGACTTTCTCCTGCAGGTAAAAATATTCCCAATTTTAGATTTAACTATATACACATACATGTACCTGTATTTCATTATTCATGTTTAATGTTCCTTTAAAAATCTGAAGACAAGTCGGCTATTTCTTTTAAAGGCATCTTTTAAGGCAGATTTTTTTAATACCTCTAACGTGGCATGTTGCCGATTTATGAGCTTCTAACTAATTTTAAGATTTTGTCAAATGGCTTTTTCTATACTTGTATCTGATTTTGATTAATTGGTGAGTATTATCAACATAATAGATGCGGATGTCTCAAGCAAGTTATACTAGTAAACAAACAAAATTCCATCAGTTGAAAGAAACATACAGTTGCAAGAAATATAAAGTTGCATTATGTGGAATGAGACCTTCCTCCTTCCTCCGAGTCTTTATATACAATAAGCATTTTTTTAACCCTTTGCTATTCTAGGGCCTATATATGTGGCTTTTCTAATTTGTAACTAAAACTAGATAGAGAAAATGCTTCCTTCATTCAAAAGATAACTACATAATGATATTGCTATAAACAACGTTCAAAAGAATATATACCATTCCAAAAAAATGCATACTCTGTTTTTCTAAAGAGTTTACTGGATTTTTCTTGAGATATAATTATTCAATATTTAAACTTCTTAGGTGTGTTCAAAATCAATACATGTAGAAAATGCATCAGAATCTTCAAAAAGAAAAATGGCTTATTTTCTAAAGTAAGTGAGAATTTATACTGTGTTAAAAATTGGACAGTAATTTTGCTTTTTACACTTTTTTGGATGATATGGGATAGTGAAACAATTCTGATGGCTTCTGAAGAGAGAACCATATAAGAGAAAATTAGAGAGGATATTTTGTTTTTGAAGGGGAAAAATATACTCACGTGCATCTTATTGCTAGCTTATTGAAACAGCTACTTTTCCTACAATCATGCAACTTTCATTAACATAATCTGAGGAAATGATGTGATTGAATTGGAAGTGTGATTCATTGTAAGATATCTGTGCTAAGAATTCATTGACAGATGAATTTCCTAAGTATTATTAACCCAACAAACTGAAAAAAGAAGTTGGCACTTCGTTTCCCACAAACATTTCCCCTTAATTCTGTGCAGGAATCTGTGTCTGGGTTTGGAAGATCTCCAGTTTGTCTTCATGATTTCCTCCCATGAGCTCTTCATAGCTTTGTTGAAAGATGATGAACGAAAACTGCTCATTGATCAGATGAGGAAGAGGTCACTTCGAGTCAATTTAGGCACTAAGCTGATAACTTCATTTTATGATATTCCAGGTAATTTCTCCCACTCCCTTAAATTATTTTTTTAAAAAATAGTAGTGGGATAAAAAAGTACAGTAAGAATATTTTTAATATGGTCAGCTAATGCAACTTGTTGCATTGACATGGGTTTTTTTTACACAATTATATATATTTCTATTGGCCATGGTTAATCTGTCTGTACTTCAGAACAACGAGGTTTATAGCTTAGTATGGGATATCAATAAGCCTACAGGTTATTTAACTTCTTTTACTGATTAGTAGCAATTCTCTTGTGAGCAAGCACCTGAGAGGAACACCTAAATGTATAGCTAACACCTAAATGTATAGCTATTGCAACAATGAGATGCTTTTCTGCTTGTTTTCCCTGCTATTATCAGGAGGATCAGTATATAAATCAGTGCAATGTTTTGGACTTGGGATGGAGGTCATGTAACTTTTTCAGGCGTGCCCCAGCTAAAACCCTAGGAAAAAAATGACCCTCGACTACATTTGGTTGAAGCGATAGGTTCTTTTACTAGGATTAGTGGTTGCAAACAAAGCAAGGCTAGAACTAAGGTTTCCTGCGCAAAGACTACAAAGTTTTCCCCTTTGTGGCCTTCCCCCCTTGACCAGATCGTCATTGTCCAATAGCATGCCGGTGTGACGTTTTCAGAACCACTCTGATGGGCGCATCCTGCAATGGCTTCACATTTTTTCCCATGCCAGATGTCCTCGAAGCGGCTGGATCAATCCAATTTAACATGTCTGGTTCCTGTCAGTGCCACTCCCTCCCCCCATACATGTATCTCCTGTCTTCTTGTCCTCCTGCACATCTTCCCCCCCCCCCTTCTTAGTGAAGCTCTTCCAAGGCTCCAAGCTTAGGCCAGTCGAGGAGAAGCCCCCGCCTCCCATGATGGTGGTGAGGGGAAATACTATGAGATAAAGAGGATACTGGACTCAAGATACTTTAAGGGGAAATCACAATGTTTAGTGCAGTGGAAAGGGTATTTATTTATTTATTTATTTAATGAGATTTATATATCACCTCACAGTGCAAGCACTCTCTAAGCGGTTTATACCAGTAAGCAATGTATATTTATATTGCCCCCAACAATCTGGGTCCTCATTTTACCTACCTCGGAAGGATGGAAGGCTGAGTCAACCTTGAGCCGGTGAGATTTGAACCGCTGACCTGCGGATCAGTGTCAGCTAAAGTGGTCTGCAGTACCTGCCTCTAACCGCTGCGCCACCTCGGCTCCCTGTATCCCTGATGCAGAGTGGGTAGGTGCCCACAATGTCAGTGCAGACAAACTAGTAAGAAGGTTTTATGCAAAACACCCTCAGTGACTCTTTGATTGCTGATGGTATTTTACATGGAATCTTCTTACTAGTTTGTCTGCACTGACATTGTGGGCACCTACACCCCCCCCAACCTTTACTGCTTTGAATCCTCTCCCTCCGTTTATGGCAGAATGCCAGCAAACTTAGCCGAGAGTAGCAAAGATGGAAGCTCTGACAAACTTGTTTTTTATAACTAGTTATAACTATAGTATCTAGTTGGGTCAGATGGAAAAGGCATAGGGAGAGACTGGGATCCTCTAAGACATGGGTGTCAAACTCAAGGCCCAGGGGCCAGATCCGGCCCGCGGGGTGCTTAGATCTGGCCCGTGGGGCTGCCTGGAAACAGCCAAGGCCCGCAGTGCCTCTGCCCGAAAAAACGGAACTCGGGAGGGCCACATGCAGCCCTCACAAGCTTTTGTTTTTGCTGGCAGAGGGTTGCAGGAGATCATCACAGCCGAAAACAGAGCTCAAAAGCCCATTTTCGCTGGCAGAGCCCTCGGGCCACCACAGGTGTCCTCGACACGAGTGATGTTGAGCTGGCCACACCCACCCTGGCCCCCAAGGTCAAACACAACCCTGATGCAGCCCTCAATGAAATCGAGTTTGACACCCCTGCTCTTAGATAAGAAAGAGGACAAGGTTTCTCCATGTTCTCTAAGACCATGAACAAACCATTATCCTGTTTTGAGAATCATGATACAACAGTGTAATAAGCATGCTTATACCCTTACATACCATTATGTATATACTCTGAAAAGTCCATTATCAGTTTAATTTAATTTAGTTATTCAAAAGCGATAATATCTTTAGAACATGTACATACAAAATGCGTTCTCTGCCTTCCTCCTGCCTTCAGGCAGTAAATATAATGTTTTGTTTAATTGTGTCATTACACTAATTTCAGCTGGATATAATGCAAAGATTAAGCTATCTCATTTCTTAACTTTTGAACGGATCTTGTCCATTCTTACAGTTAATGGTCACTTAGGTATACATTTCTCAGCAATAATTTTTTTCCCCCAGCTTCAGCAAGTGTGAATATTGGTCAGTTGGAGCATCAGCTTATTTTATCACTGGATCCTTGGAGAATCCGCCAGATTTTAATTGAGTTACATGGTATGACATCTGAACGCCATTTCTGGACAGTTTCTAATAAGGTACTTTCCTTTATTTAAAGATAAAGAATGTAATGATACATGGTTAAAATTATGTCAAAATAAAATATATGCATATTTTTTCTAGTGGGAAGTTCCAAATGTTTATGGCAATGTTATCCTAGGAATTAAAGATAATTTGACTAGAGATTTGGTCTACATCTTGATGGCAAAAGGACTACATTGCAGTACAATTAAGGTGAGAAAGATTGCTTATTGGTATTCTGAAAGGCCACAAAGAAAAATTGCCTTGTAATTAAAATGCCATAATAGTATTTTGAATTATGATAAAAATATGGGTTGTGCAAAAAATCTAATCTTATTACATGAATATGCAGACCTCTATATGCAGGTCTCTCTATAGCGTGAAAGCTTAAATATTTTTTAAAGATTACTTGCTTATTTCTCTTATTTTTCTCATGTCTCGTTTCTTAGTTCTGTAGTTGGTTTGCATTTTTAAAATATATCAACACATGCTAAGAAGGACACATGATTTGTCAGCTATCACTTGAATGCAAGAGAAATTTAGAACTAAATTTCTGTGAACTATAATAAGTACCGTAGTTGTATTGTAGAAAACTTAACATATAAAATGGCACAAGCACCTGTCTTCTGCTATAATATCTCAGCATTGCTAATCAAGTTTGTAAACGTGATGACAACAACAACAAAAAAAACTATTGCTTTTTGTTGCAGGATTTTGTCCATGCTAAGCAACTTTTTGCTGCTTGTCTTGAACTTGTGACTGAGTTTTCTCCAAAGTTGCGCCAAGTTATGCTGAATGAAATGCTACTTCTGGACATCTATACCCATGAAGCAGGAGCAGGACTTTCCGGAGAACGTCCTTCCTCTGACTTGATCAGCAGAGTTCGGGGATACTTAGAAATGAGGGTGCACGGTAAGAACCTTCAGGTTAAGTATATGGCAAGATTTCCATCTTTGGCAAGATTTTATTTGTTTGTATCCAACCTTTATAATTATTTTTTTGTAAATAACTCAAAGCAGCAAACACACAACTTCTATTCCTCACAACAACAACCCTGTGAAATAGGTTGGGCTGAGATTGAGTGACTAGCCCAGCTGGCTGTCATGCCTAAGACGGGACTAGAACTCATTCTTAACCACTAGACCAAACTGGCTCTATTAAGAGTTATCAGTATTTAGGTATGACAGTTGCATTCAGTAGTAGTTATAATAGTAGTTATAGTTCTTCTTACAATTGCATTTTTTGTCTGCTGACCAGTTGTAATGCTACATTAATGCTGATTAATGGTCACCCATACACAGAATTGTATATTCTAGGTATCCCTGTTTATGGCTTTATGGGCTTCCGGTGGCGCCGCGAGCTTCGCTGGACGCTCTTTATGGGCGCTCCACTCCAGGCTCCGTAAAAGCTGCCAGATAAGCCACATCAGCTGTCTGGCGGCTTGGAAACTCCCGTCCGGGGCAAAGGGAGGGGAGAAGAGCAGATGGGCAGAGGTAGAGCCCCCCTAACACCCCAGAAGAAGCTCTGGGGTGCGAAGGGCGAGGGCTCCCTTGAAGCCTGTCACAGCTCCGGACCTGGAATGCCTCCGCTTGTTTTTAGCGGAGCAAGAAGCCGCGACCATCTCTGCTGGTGACAAATGGTTTTATTACTTTATTAGGATGTAATTTTTGTAGGGAACCATCTGATCAATTTCTGTTTCAAAATCCATTGTAGATATTCCTCTTCGACAAGTTGTAGCAGAGGAATGTGTTGCCTTTTTGTTAAACTGGCAGGAGAGCGAGTACTTAACTATGCAAGTTCCACATTCATTGGTACAGACTAATCCTTATGTGAAGGTAAGGCGTAGTTTTGTATTGATTACTAAATTGAGGAATCCTGAACAGTCTTCTAACTTGCTTGCTGTATATGTTAAGGTGCAATCTAGTAGCAGTATTCAGTAGTCCGATGCAAAGTGAGCAGTGGTAGTTCAGATCTAGGCTGTCACTGTTATCTTAAAAGAAGCTGCACTTTTTTCTGTGTGAATTCACAAGTAGCTGACTGGAAATATTGTATTTTTCGGAGTATAAGACGCACCTTTCAGCCTAAAAGAGGCTGAAAATTTGGGTGTGTCTTATACTCTGAATGAGCTTTTTCAAAGCTTTTTTTCCCAGCCCTACCTAACGAGGTGCTAACAATCTTCCCTGCTCTTACTGGCTTGCAGGCTTTTTCATTGCTACTCTCTCCAAGGGAGGTTTTTTCCAGCCCTAAGTCTTTGTAGGCTTTTTTTCATTGCTAATCGATCCGAATAAGGTTTTTTTAGCAATAGCAATAGCACTTAGACTTATATACCGCTTCATAGTGCTTTTTACAGCCCTCTCTAAGTGGTTTACAGAATCAGCTTATTGCCCCCAACAATCTGGGTCCTCATTTTACCCACCTCGGAAGGATGGAAGGGTGAGTCAACCTTGAGCCGGTGAGATTTGAACCACTGAACTGCAGCTAGCAGTCGGCTGAAGTAGCCTGCAGTGCTCCACTCTAACCACTGAGCCACCTCGGCTCTTAAGCCCCTCTTTAAGCCCTAACCAGGGGATAAAATAATGTGCTGAAGCTGACCAGACTAAGGACGCTAGCCAGATGAATACCTGGTAGGCAGATTTTCCCCCCTATTTTCCTCCCCAAAAACTAAGGTGTATCTTATACTCCGAAAAATATGGTAGTCATCTCACAGATGGAGAGGAGTCCGTGCCAGATCAAAAGCACTCTTGTCCGCTTCGGATCCAAATATTTTGCATCCCTTGTTTTCCCAGAGTGCTTGCTTTTTCTATCTGTACCGATTTCTACCCTGCTTAGTAAAACATTTGCATTTGCAAATAACACTTCTCTGTGGCCATTCACAATTGGTTCTGTGGTAGGAATAATACAGAGCTTGTGCCATATAACATCAGGTATATACATAGGGGGGACACGATGGCTTAGCAGTTAAAAGTTGCTGAGCTTGTCAGTTGACAGCCAGGATTCAAGACCTGAGCGCCGCGTGATGGGATGAGCTCCTGTTACTTGCCCCAGCTCCTGCCCACCTACCAGTTCAAAAGCATGCAAATGCAAGTAGATAAATAGGTACCACTTCGGTGAGAAAGTAACAGTATTCCATGCACTTCGTGTAGTCATGCTGGCCACATGATCAGGGAATTGTCCTTGGACAGTCCTGCCTCCCTCCACTAAAAAATGGAAATGAGCACTGCCCCCTAGCGTCAGACACAACTTGTCAGGGGAAAACTTTACCTTTACCTTTATATGTACATATTAAGAATCTTACATGGTCCAAACTCTGAATTATTTCAGTTTTATAAAAATAATACAGTAGTCCAAAATTAGCGAGACCAGAGATTTCTATAATTACCATATTTTTCGGAGTATAGGACGCACCGGAATATAGGATGCACCTAGATTTTAGAGGAGGAAAAAAAGGAAAAAAGTATTCTGAACCAAATGGTGTAGTAATATATTATTTAATAAAACACCAGTGTAGCAGAATACTTTTTACAACCATGTACACTTTTTACAACCATGTACACTTTTTACAAACTTCAAACTTGACAGCTTTAAGTCTTAAAGCTGTCAAGTTTGAAGTTTGTAAAAAGTGTACATGGTTGTAAAAAGTCTTGCCAAGTTTGAAGACCCTTGCACCCCTAACCCCTAACCCAGGGGTCTTCAAACTTGACAGCTTTAAGACTTGTGGACTTCAACTCCAATTCCTGAGCTAGCATGACTGGAGGAGGAATTCTGGGAGTTGAAGTCCACAAGTTTGAAGACCCTCGCACCTCCTTGGCAAGTTTAAGACTTGTGGACTTCAACTCCCAAAATTCCTCCTCCAGTCATCCTAGCTCAGGAATGGGAGTTAAAGTCCACAAGTCTTAAAGCTGCCAAGTTTGAAGAGCCCTGGGTTAGAGGTGGCAAGGGTCTTCAAACTTGTCAAGTTTAAGACTTGTGGACTTCAACTCCCAGAATTCCTCCTCCAGTCATTCCTGAGCTAGCATGACTGGAGGAGGAATTCTGGGAGTTGAAGTCCACAAGTCTTAAACTTGCCAAGTTTGAAGACCCTTGCACCGCTAACCCAGGGCTCTTCAAACTTGGAAGTTTCTCTTCATACCTGTCAGGCTGCTCGCTTCGGGCAGCAGCAGCGGTGGCTCCGGCGGCGGTGAGTATTGGCGGTGGTGAGTATCGGCATCGTCGGAGGCTGCGTCAGTGTCGGGTCCTGCAGCGGGGGTGGGGGCTGCAACGGGGGCGGCTCGGACGGCGTGTCCTGCGGCGGTGGCAGGAGCAGCAACGGGGGCGGCTGTGTGTCCTGCAGCGGGGGCAGCTGCGTGTCCTGCAGTGGGGCGGCTGCGTGTCCTGCAGCGGGGGCAGGGGCAGCAACGGGGGCGGCTGCGTGTCCTGCAGCGGGGGCAGCTGCGTGTCCTGCAGCGGGGGCGGTGGCGTGTCCTGCGGCAGGGGCGGGGGCTGCAAGGGGGTGGCCGTGGCGGCTTTGCTGTGGTCCGTGGTGGCGGCGGCCAGCAGTGGCGGGAGCGACTTTGCTGTGGGGCGGCTGCGGCGGCCGCGGCAGCTTTGTTGTGGTCCGCCACCGGCGGCTATCCCGTGGTCCGGTGGCAGAGGCGGTGGGTAGCAGCAGTGGCAGTGGCTTTGCCATGGTCTGGTGGCGGTGGCGGCTTTGCCATGGTCCGGTGGAGGGGGTAGCGGTGGCGGGCAGCAGCGGCAGCAGCGGTTTTGCCATGGGCCGGCGGCGGGGGCTTTGATTGGCAGTTGGTGGAATACCGCCAATCAGCTGTCTGTTGCCACCCATTGTCGCTGTTGCCGCCGTTGCTGCCATTGCCACCATTGCCACCATTGCACCAACTCCCTCCCCCTCCCCCTAATGTAAAATTCGGAGTATAGGACGCACCCACTTTTTGACCCTCTTTTGGGGAGTTAAAAGGTGCGTCCTATACTCCGAAAAATACGGTAATTTTGCACAGTTGAGATGTGGATTAGACTATTTGTTTAAATACCAGAAGCTCCCTATTCAGGCCCTTAACTGCATTTGAACGTCTGAATTTCAGAAATACCTGTACTATGATGAGCATGGAGTTTCTGGACAATAATCTGCACCTATATATTCTTTTAAAGTGTCCTGCATGCTTCTGGCTAATGGTTTTAGTATTAACTTGGCTAATACTAAGTTCCAAAAGGGATAGGTTTGCTGGAACTGATAACATTTATGCATTCCAAGACTTTCTTCTTTTTTGCTTAGTTAGGCCAGCTTTTGGCTGCCACAAGCCAAGATCTTCCTGGACCAAAAGAGGGCAGGTGGGCAGCTACAGACCTTTGGGAGATTGTTGTACAAATCTGCAGTATATCCCACCAACACAAACGAGGGAATGATGGCAGAGTGAGTTTAATAAAGCAGAGAGAATCAACATTAGGCATTATGTACAGGTAAACTGCTGTAATTTTCTTATAACCCTAGATGTTATAGTCATGATATTATTCTATATCTAATAGCAATAGCACTTAGACTTATATACCGCTTTACAGCCCCCTCTAAGCGGTTTACAGAGTCTGCATATTGCCCGCAACAACAATCTGATCCTCATAGAACGATCTTGCTTGTAATTAAATTGCCTAAGAATATCTCATTTACTTCTAATTATGCTTCTTTAGAGTAAAATAAAAGTAGAAAAATTGTTGTGGGTAAGTTCTATGCAATATACAAAAATAAATACATAGCTTGTACTGTATTTACATAATATTTAATGATCTTGTTTGTACATTGTAAACAGAATAATTCCAGCAACAGTGGAATTTTTCCACAAATAGCAAACTCAAGCGATGAACGCTAAAAAGATTGGAGCCAAAACAAGGCAGCTGATAAGAGAGGTAGATAGGTGTGTCTCTGGAGACTTTTTCTGAAGTACAAACATACATAAAAATGATAAAGGCATGGTGAAATAAGCACTCTGCAGAACGGTGGTTGCTTTTGGAAGAGAAGAGAAAAATTGAAATCTAGGTTGAGGATGGGGCATGAACTGCCATTAAGAACATTCTCATTAGAAACCGAGGAGATACTTCAAAATTTTTGGTATGTTTTATGCATATTGTCTGGTCTTGCCATTTTCCCTTACTATCTGGGAATGCTTTGTTGTTGCTGCTCTTTGTGAAGTTCCAAATATTGATCAGATCTGTATTAAAATCTTTTACATTGTCTTACTCTTCTGGAAAAAAAAGTTATAAAACTAATCTAATTAATAGTAAGTCAGTACATTAAACAAACACTTTCTCTTTAGGAATGAATTATTATCGTTTATCAAAAAGTTGCGGGTGAGTTTGAAGTTAAAGATTGTAAATGTGTTAAAGTGTAAATGCCTGTTTCTGCCTGCTGTGTATGGTCAGAAAAGTTAGTGGCGACTACACTGATGTGAGCAAAGCTTTGCCTGTTTCCTGTTCGTGTCACCATAACATCTCTATTTTTTTGGTTACATCCTATCAACACCCCATTGCTAATAAGGACGCTAAACAAAAACATTCCAATTAAGAAAGTGATTTTGATACTACACTTGTCAGAAGAAATTTTGACATATTAACAAAAGGAATAAGCTGTCCTATTGCTGAGTGGCAGGACTGGGATATAAGTCTGATTTTATCGATTATACGGCCGCCTAAAGGACATCACTTTCAGTGTTAATGAGTCAGTACAAAATATTTTAAAATACAGTTACGGTAACTTGTCTGCAGATTTGAGAAATGTGAAAATGGATTTAAAACAGTTTCTATAAAAAGGATCCCAGCAAATTGTACATGGTATTAGTATCTAAGATCACTTTTAGACAATTATTTGGCAGCAAATTAAGGTAGTTAATACTAGACCGGGTAGTCTCGTAGGACGTGAAGATAAAACCACTGTAAACTTAAGTAGAGTCCTACGGGAGTTGGGCGGCATATAAAAACGAATGAATAAATGAATGAATGAATGAATAAATAAATAAATAAATAAATAAATAAATAAATAAATAAATAAATAAATAAATAAATAAAGGTCGTCCTCACTTAAGAACAGTAATTGGGACTGGCAACTCTGTTGCTAAGTGGCATCCAAAATGCAACATCATGTGATTTAACGGTGCAGTTTGGGTTACTGTTGTTAAGTGCATCTTGCACTATTGTTAGGCACGACATCATGTGATCACCATTTGCAACCCCGCTTGCTTCCCCACTGACTTTGTTAGAAGCTGGCAATGAAGGTCCCAAATGGTAATCCCAGCACTGTCTTACTCAGCACTGTCTTACTCAGTTGTCTTACTCAGCGCTGTCATAACTTCAAATGGTCACTGAACATGTTGTTAAATGAGGACTACCTGCATGGCAAAAATTTGCCTAGAAAATTTGAATTTCATGGGAAAAGGCTTATATCATGTTTTCTCAATGTTCTCATAGGAACCTCTGGTTTTGACAACAATATTATCCTTGTTTGTCAAGCTTCATAACAATCATGTAAGTGCAGTATTCTCTTTTATCATAAATCATCTGCTTTGCTTTCTGAATTCTCTTACTTATTTTATCCTGACTCTATGTGTGTCTATATAATATATTTTCTTTTTTTAGGAATTAATTGTAAATAATGTCACAGCAGAGTATATTTCCATTTGGCCATCATCTTTTCCTAAGTAAGGAATTTTGTTTATCCAACTCGATTTATAAATACAATGAAATGTATTTTTGTTTCTTCGGATCTGTACGGGTTATTTCTTAGCTGGGAGCCCCATGTAAAGCTCCATTGGTCACCTTCCATCCAGTATTAGGTCTGATGCTGAAAATGTGATTAAGCAGAATTTCAGGTTCAAAACAGCCTTTTTTGAGTGCTCCAAGCTCAAAACAAAGTACCTGGATTCCAAGAACTTTGTTTTGAAATTAGACTAAACCTACTCTTTCGTTTACACGTTGGAACAAAACTTGCCTGCAAGTTCAAGGTTGTTCCTCTCTTGAGAAAAAAACTTGATACAGGCTGGAAAATTTGGAATATTCCAGTGAAACATACTGTTTTAAGATCAAGATAAAACACATGGCTGCTTTAACGTTTAACCTTCAAGCTGAGAATAGGGACAGTGTTCAGAGCTCTTCAGGCTCTTCAATTGTTCCCACAAAATGAAATTTGGGAACTGGTGAGATTATAACGGGCTATACTTCGGCATGTAGATCTGTGAGAGGATGGAAGAAAGTGAAAAGAAAATTCCAGCCCACTTTCTGTCTCAACATGCAGCCTTTGGGACAACATGTCCTCATCTCTAGCAGGGGATCAAAAGGGAAATTATGTTATATTACATTTTTTATGAACATAAGATACAAATAAGTTCTTAGGGGCGGTAAAGCAAAGTTTAAATCTTAGAGGTTAAGGATGTTTGGAATTAAATACTTAGCAGTGACAGGCAAAGAAATTTTAAAGCATGGACAATAGCAAATATCTTCTGGACTGATTTAAACCATAATGTGTAGGAGATGACCAGGCTGAGCCCGAGGGAGGGGCCAAATGTGTCATAAGTCTTGAGTCCCTGCGTGCCAGCAAAAGATCTAAGTCCAACCCACATTGAATGCCCTCTTATTCCTGATCATATCCCTTTAGTGCTAGTAGGTCAGATTTTTGTAGAGAGCTTAAACTTGCAATCGTTCCTCATTTGAACTGCCTGAATCTCCTGATTTCCCTGGCGCTTCATATGACGCAGAAGATTGGAACATAGGTGAAAATCAAGGACTTCAGAGAAGAGAGCTCTCTTAAATTTGGATTCCATCTAACAGCAAAATGGCATTCTGTTGATGTGTATACTCCCAATGAGAGAGTGAGAATGAAAAATTTGTAATGGGTATACAGCCGAATCTGAACAGTTAGAAGAAAGGAGCTCCATAATGTTGGTTGGTGATTTTGATAAGGAGAGTAATCAATTTCTTTGCTAAAATAGATCATTTCAGATTAACAGAGAAACTTTTTCTGTCTCGGTGGGGCTGTCATAAAGAGATACATTTAGATTGCAATCATTCCTATGACCAATAGAAAACAGAAAAGGAAGTTTATGTATGTAGCTGTGGAGGGGCTGATTTTTATCTAGAACGCTGTCCTTTACGTGTAACATACTAAACAGGGCATGGAGGAGTACATAGAATTATTTAAATACTTTTATTGAAGCAGATTTTAACTACATCATAGTTTTAAATACAATTACTAATAATTATGTTTTCTGATTTCAGTTTTCAGTCAGTAGATTTTGAAGCAGTAGCGGTCACCGTCAAAGAACTAATCAACTATGCACTCACTATAAATTCAAACAATCATTTCTGGTTAATCACTCAGGCAGATATTTATTTTGGTAAGTAGAGTTAAACCTGTTTCTGTCCATATATATATAAGCAAAGCAATCTTATATATATATAAGCAAAGCATATATATATAAGCAATGGCCTGGGAGAGAAGATGTTCCAAATGGTAGGCACAACATTTTGGTGCAAGGATGGTGTCACTTTGAGACACGGACTGAAAACTTTTATTTCTTTTCCTCTTTGGTCAGCATATTTTGCCTTAATTTATCCATCCTATTCAAACGTTATTGGTAGAGAGGACAGCGTAGGATTCGAACTAACTTGAAAAAACCCGGCCTAATTCACAACAGATGTTAAGCTGTTATGTGATGCATCTTGGGGTTAGCATGATGAGCCATATGATTATGCATTGTGGATTATTTAACGAATCTTGATGTTAAAAATCTTTAGCTTCGTGAATATGGCCACTAGATGAAATCATTAACTTTTTTTTCCCTTCTCCATCTCCAATGTAGCAACTAACCAATACTCTGCTGCACTTCACTACTATCTTCAGGCAGGAGCGGTGTGCTCAGATTTCTTCACTAAGATGGTGCCACCTGATGTATACACTGATCAGGTGAGTGATGAGGTTAGGTAGCAGTATACAAGGAATATATAGATACACACAAACACACAGAGAGGTCTGATGATCTGGGCTGCTCTATAATACAAGCTGAGTATTAAAGCGGACCCATTGATTAAAGTTCAGCCTCTTAAACATGGGCATGTTGAACTCCTTATTTTATCTGACATTTTTATCATCTATCCTACTGCAATAAACTTAGAATAAAGTGCATTATTTGGAATTGCTCATTCAATGGCCTTTCCCCATATATATCAAAAGTATAGTATGAACACTTCCCCTCCTTCCACCATAGTTTTTCCCAGCTTTATTTCACTTCCAGCCCATCCGTAAGACATCCTTAAATCACCTGAGTTGTATTGGTGCTATAATAGCAGTTTCGCCTGCCTTGAGAGCAACTGGCCAGGTTCAGGATGCATCAGATCTGACCTGCTTTGATGCTTGTTGGTAGCAGTCAGGTGATTGATGGGAGAACAAGATCTGCCCAGTGTCCGCTGGCTACTTCATGCTGGGGCAGATAGGTCCTTTCCCCTCTAGGGTTAATCTGACTTGCAAAGGTTGTGGTGTTCTAGGAATGTTCTACAGGTCAGGCATTTCTCTTTCAACGTACACTGGAATGTATTCCAGGCTTTGATTTCTGATATTCCATAATAAACCCAGCAAGTATTAGAAATTAATTAGAAGGCTTAATATTTAGCAACCTGGCACTGTACAGTGAATATTTCTGTCATCTTGAGCCTTTTAGTTCCAGCAGTATATTAAGCTGTCATTTCAGATGTGATGCAGAAGATTCTTCAAGACTTTTGGCAGTTCCAGAAGCCGACTATCTAATTCTAACCAGAGTAGAAGCCAAGATAATAATGGAACAATTTATAGCAAGCGAAGTCAGTGGAACATTGGTAGACGTATTTGGTCTCTTAAGAGTTTGTTTTTGCTTATGCTATTAATAGTGAAGCAGAAAACAGTTGTTAAGCGATATGACTTGTATTCATTGTTTTCCATTTAGGTAGCTATACCAGGTAAATGGATAAATCGTAGATTTTCTTTAATTTGCCTATTTCTCTGTAGGTGATTAAACGAATGATAAAATGCTGTTCTCTCCTCAATTGCCATACACAGGTAAGAATATGTATCCATCTATTAACTGGGAAAATTGTGAAGAGGGAAATACTACCAAAAAAGCCTGTACTGTATTCATCTGGAGTGCAGTGTTAGTTTATTGTATAATCATGACATAATAACCTCATGACAAGTTATATATTAGCAAACCATTATTCTTCCAGGTGGCAATTTTGTGCCAGTTCCTTCGAGAGGTAGATTATAAAACTGCATTTAAAGCACTTCAGGAGCAAAACAGGTAAACAAGATTTTTAGTTTCATTGGCCCTATAAATATACATTAATGGCATAAAAATAACTGAAAGCCTGTTTTTCAGCCACGATGCTATGGATTCTTATTATGACTATATATGGGATATTACTATCTTGGAATACTTGACATGTATCCTTTTATTTTAAAAAGCTACATGGGATTGATTTGCAACCAGAATGGCTTTAGTAATTGGCTACTGTTTAAACTGGTAGTGGTAATTGCATTTATGAGAAGTGTAGCAGGGAGACAGCACAAAATAAGGAAATCCTTTCTCTTTTTAAAAATAGCTACATTTTAAAAGATTAGGACCTTGACGCTCATTTTGCCAGGGGAAGAATTAGGCTCACAGAAAGTGGAAGGAAACTGTTTCTAATGACAGAGTGGAAAGTTAAGATAAAAGAATTTTAAACTGCTATACAAATAGTCTTGAGAATTTAGATGACTCTGCTGGAGTTTCCTAAATGGCGTTTCAGATCTTCATCACAAGCGAGGCGAAACAGACAAGAAACAGATAGCAGTAAGTTTTTACAGCTTCATAAATTGAATTTCTAAGAAGATATCGCAGTGGTCTGCGTGTGAAACCATTACATTTAAAACATCCCCCTTTCCCCCCATTGACAAAATTTGTGAATAAGAACTTACTAGTTTTTGTTGATGTTTGGACATACAGATTAAAGCTATTGGACAGACGGAACTGAATTCTAGCAACCCAGAAGAAGTACTACAGCTTGCTGCTCAAAGACGAAAAAAGAAGTTTCTTCAAGCAATGGCAAAGCTTTACTTTTAGAAACTTATTTTCCTTTGCAATATAAGGAGAAGAAGTGTGTCCGTTGCAAGATATTTCAACACTTTATTTAACATGAGAATTTTTTTATAATACATATTTATAAACATACTGTGTGGTATTGTCCTATTTATAAAACATGAAATCCCTCATTTTTGCACGCATACAGAATTAGATTAGCTGTGTATTGCATGTGAAAAAATAGATGTACGTTATAATGAAGAATGGCCTGCTATTCAGAGTGTAGCTCTCCTTTGCATTCAAGCTGCTCTTACTGAATCCAGTCTTTGTTTCTCTTGCATTGTAAACAGCTAGTTTGTAGAATATATATAGTAGCACTTCATGAGGAAAGAGGTAGGATACGACAGCTGTTCACTGAAGATGTTCCAGTTTAAGTGGAAAATTCTTAAACCGCTTCTTTACCTCTAAAAGTAAAGTTTTCAGTCTTTGCATTCCCTACTCATGTTTTATTATATTAAGGCAATTTGTTAGCATTCCTTAGTTACACTAATAAGTGTATGGCAGTAGGAACGTTGGCTTAGTAACCTTCGGTTAAAAAGGCTTTTACTTTGTGGCTGCACTGATGTGCAAGCTGAAAAGTGACTCACTTTGTTGAGTCCTTAGATTCAGACTCCCTCACTCAGTGTTTTATCATCACAGGTCCGAAGAATGTTTTACCCTATGCAAAACCAGCATACACCAATGGACAATTGGCGAAACAGTACTATTAAATTCACAAATAACTAAATTTGACAAATTCATTTGCATCTGTTAAAAAAAATTAAAAGTTGCTTAAGACAATTTTAAGTTAAAAGTCCATAGTTAATTATGAATTTAGTTAATCAGAAGAAATCCAATTTCTCTAGGCCTCATTGGGCTTCAAATGTAAAAGATCCAGGCCAGCTGCATGTGAGTGTCCTTCAGTTGCATCAAGTGTAAAAACTCTGTGTATATTCAGTCTTAACAAAGATCCCAGTCTTCGCACACAGGATTTTCACTTTTCAGAACTCTTTGGAGGAGTTATTATTCCTCCCGTAGATACAGGTGATAGCTGACTGGGTACCGCTACTTCATAGTTAATTTCATCCTATCCAATAAAAAGAACAAATTATTGTGATGAAAAAGAAACTATTGTTAATTCCATTCCGTCCAGTAAAAAGAACATTATTCTGATGAAAGGAGGAAAAAAATCTTCCTAGCCACAATGTGCCATCTCTTTGGAAAGGTGAAATAATCACTCTGCAAGGTATTTTGGGCCAAAAGGGAGTGGATGGTCCAAAGTCACTGAGAGCTCCTGGGGCTGACAGTGGACTTTAATCTGGGTCTCATTGGATCTTGACCAACACTTTCACCACACCACCACACTGGCTTTCACATATCTCAAAGGGTTATTATAAGCTTCCTATTGATGATCATTCCTTGCAAGAACAATTTCAGATCATGGTAGTCAAATTTACTAAGTCATCATTTAGGTATTATTAAATCAGCAGATAGTTTAGAATCCATAATGCTAGCCAAATTGTTGCATGCTTTGTCAGCAGCTGGACCTGAAGCTGGAAGTCTCCACAGATGACCATATGGTCTTAACATTTTCTGCTGACAACCCTTTTGTTCATGACTAGTTCAACTACTGTTCTTTAGATTCCAGGTACTCCTCATCCCAATGTTCTAGGCCTTGTAGATGGAAGTATGATTTTTGTCATCTTAGAGCCATAGGAAAATGCATACTACTAGCAAATAACTCAGGGGTGGGTTCTGGCTTACCTCGCTGCCGGTTTGCTTCCTCACGCACTGCGCTTCACGCACGCGCATGCGCAGTGCTAAAAACCCAGCTTTGTGCATGCGCAGAAGCGAAAAACAGCTGCACGTGCACAGAAGCGAAAAACAAGATGGTGCTGCCTACGGCGCCACCGAGAGAGCTGGTTCAAGGGTGTGTCCAGCTGGCCATCGCTGCTGGTTCAGCGAGCAGGGGGAAATTCCCGCTACCGGATCTATAGAACCGGTCTGAACTGGCAGGAACTCACCTCTGAAATAACTATATTAGGTAGGAAAGATATAAAGCAGCTTTCTTCTAATTCCAAGAAAGTATAATCACAATGGAAGACCAAACACATTTAAAGAGGGAAAATTCTTTCTTACCAACATATCCAAATAGTTTGTATGGGTTTGTATGTTATGTCTATCTTCCACTGCAATCTTCTGGAAATTTTTCAATTTCACTGGTATTTTTTTTGCTACTTTGAAAAATGGTTCCATCCACTCTACGCATTCTGCAATATTAGCCCAATCCAATCCTAAAAACAAAGTGAAACAATTTACTGTAGCTACCTGAAATACTTGACATCTGTGATATACTAATGTCTCAAAGCTTCCTGTTTATTTTTACTTCTGTTAACTTGCAAGGCTGGAAGAAGCTTTTGCATTGCTCTTACACAGAAGCCTCTTCTAGTCACTATAAGTGCAGGACAGTGTTGCCTCAGAGTCTTCTTTTAGCAATCTCTAGCACCCATCAATATCTGGCCTGCCAATACACTCAAACTTCTCTTAACTATTGCAAGCAAAGGAACAAAAGCAGCATGGAGCACTCAGCTATCAATGAAATGAAGTGCCCTTTGAAGATCTGAATAACTCTTTTACATATATTGCATTTGCGGGTGTATTTTATTATAACAGGAAGTAAGTCATTGGAATGGAAATACGATTGGAAATTAACATTTATATAGTCTGACGCTTAAGACAATAGAATAAAATACTTCTTATTCCATGGCTAGTCATATTTACTTGGGACTAATCACTGTTGGATTTTAATGTGAATCATATTATTCATAGGAACATATTCATCTAATGAAATAGTAAAAAGATTTACACCAAAATGGCACAACTGAGAAAAGGACTACACACGAGAATTATTTGCAAAGGTTTAAAAAAAAGTCCAAATAAAAGGGCAAAAATTTTCTCATGAGAACTGAATAGCAAACATTGTGAATCAAACTAAAAAAATGAAGGGGAAGGAGGAGAATGCAGAAAGAAATATGGCTATTTCCTCATAACACTCTAAATTATTGCATTAGAACAGCCGAGGTGGCGCAGCGGTTAAAAGCAGCACTGCAAACTACTTCAGCTGACTGCTAGTTCAGCAGTTCAGCAGTTCAAATCTCACCAGGCTCAAGGTTGACTCAGCCTTCCATCCTTCCGAGGTGGGTAAAATGAGGACCCAGATTGTTGGGGGCAATATGCTGACTCTGTAAACCGCTTAGAGAGGGCTGTAAAGCACTATGAAGCGGTATATAAGTCTAAGTGCTATTGCTATATCAGTGAGCAGAGTAAGGAGACTATCCAAGAGCACAAAGAAGGAAAAAGAGTGGAAAATAGCTATACAGCCATATTTTTCCCTCATTCTTTACATTATTTTCTCCATCAAGTGTTAAAGACAAAAGAGAGAAAAAGCAAAGCAACAGAAGAACATGTTTGTTTGTTTTTAAAAAAGACAGAATCTCAATGGATGATATTCCCCAATTCATACTGAGACAATATTTTTTTTAATCATGCCTAAGATAGAAGTGAAAATTGGCCATGGAAATCATAGAAGAAATCTATTACTTTAATGTGTGGCTGAAAAAGAAGGAAGTTAAGAAAAAATAGGGAAAAGAAGAGGATGGCTGAGGCAAGGCCCAGGAAGCAGGAAGTCTCAGGATGAAAAAAAGGAAGTATTGTATTGAACATTTAGATGCCATTTCTCTAGAAGATCTACCTGCTCACTCTTCAATTAACTGAGAAAACACACAGAGAGAGATAGGGTGGGGGGATACTATAATTCATCACTTTTATGATGTCATGAATATGCCAAATTTATTAAATATTGTGCCCTTCAATGTCTTATGACACTTGCAGACTCACATACATTAACTTCCTAAAACAAAAATAAAAATACACAATTATTCATAGTTTACCGTACCTGAAGCCTTCTTTACTACTAGTTCTGAGGTATGATAACAGAGGGCAGCAGCTGCCAATATCCTATACTGGAAATCCAGAGAATTGACATCTATAATACAGAGATCTAAAAGCTGTGGAATGACATACGTATCATTAGAAACAACTTTACATCAATTGTTGCTCAATATAAGCTCAGTATAAAATCTCTCTCTTTCCCACAATTTTTATATTAGAAAAACTCTGATTTACTGGCTCATTAAATCTGCATTTGACTCGCAGCCTATATTTATACTGTGGGTCTGCCTCCCAATCAGTGCTAATTTCTCATGCAAAGCTGATGGTAATTGCCTTTTTATACACTGAAGCTGAGCACCAGACAGCAGCTTATTATGGCTCACAACTTTCATACTTCAAAGCCCAATCAAGTGGCTTTTTTGCTTTCCCGCCTACAGTAGTCTGCAATTTGGTTGGAGGCTTAGATTTTCTATCCACTTATCTATTCTCTTCATTTTTAGTAGATCTAGCTAGATTCAGCTTATTGAATCAAATAAATTATGCATCTGCATTAAGTTGAAACTTAGCAACTGCTACTACTTCAAGGTTAAACAGATTTCAGACTTGTAAGATCTTCTCTGCTCTTGGATTGAGAGCAGAGATCAAGGCATAGATGTAGAATTAAGGTATTTTGAGCCAAAGGTTTTATTCTTAGTATCTTAACTTAGTGTAAAGCTGTCTCCCAGCTTTCTTCTTTTGGTTAGGGAATCATTCGCTTTTACTACGAAGTCAAGAACATTTGTATATCTGATCAGAGGTGGTATTCAGACGGTTCGGACCGGTTCGACCGAACTGGTAGCAGAAATCACCTCTGGCTCTATGCCGTCCTATTTAGGCACATTTTGAAGCCGCATGCATGCTGCGCTCACATTTGCAAACCGGTAAGGAAGGTAAGTGAATACGACCTCTGTATCTGATGCAAATCAAACAAAAATCTAGCTGTAAATACTTTATATAATTATAAATTACAATTATAGCTAATACATGGAGGTTAACAGGTAATGCTATCTTCCTTTGTCACATTCCAAAGAAAGTTAAAACTGGTTCTTTTTTTGCATCCACACTACAAGAATTCATTATGCTATGCATTTTTTTAAAAAAACTTTTTTTTACAACTGCTGACTGCTGTAAAATCTCTTTAGAATATAGTTTTAAGAAAAATTAGGCCTCTTAAAAGAATCCCCCAAAAAGCAACATTTCTTATCTCCAGAGAACAACGCATCAGAGGTCATACAATGAAGGAGACATGCAATTAGAAAAGAAGCGTGGATAGAGCATAAAGCGATTGCAGATTATGGCTTCCTGTCCTTCATTCCTAATACTATCTAGAATGCCAATAGTTTTACTGTCAGTAATATCAGTTGTTCTCCCAGCTTTACATGCCATGCATGCTGTAACAGAAACCTACCTGTGCTATTTCAATAAATTTGTCCTGAGAATATTGAGGTAGCAGCACCTTGGGAGCATCCTTCACTGCATCCACTTGAAGATAAAGATTCAGCCAGGAGATTACTGTCACTGGGCACAACTCCCACTTAAGAGCCTACAAATATTAAAACATATTGTTTATAGGGCTGTCTATTGCAGAGGTCACCAACTGGGGGTCCGCGGACCACTGGTGGCCCACGAGAAAATTTTGGTGGTCCGCGGTGCACCCGGCTGGAGGAGCTGCTCCGGGATGACCAATGGCCACTCCTGTGACTAGAGCTCTGGAATATGGGACCGGCCAGGCAGCTCGTGGTGGGGCTGGCAATCTCTGCCGTAGAGGGAGGTACGTGCAACTTGCAACTTTGCAGGTGGTGAACGTGCAAGGAGTAGGGCAGCCCTCGCCAGCCGGAATGAGGTAATGGTGCTGTTGTGGCAAGAGGGGGGTGGCGGTGCAGGTGGGCCAAAGCAATGGGTGTTAGCAACCCGTGGCTCTTTCGTCCCCCTGCTGTGGCTTCCTGTCAGATGATCCCACCACTGACTGTCCCCGCCCCTCGCCCCCCCCAGTCACTCCTCGCCTGGCGTGAGAAGGGAAGGGCGGAGGATGGAGATTCGCTCCATATTCCAGAGCGGGAGTGAAGCTTCATCTCTTGCTGGATCTCGCAGGCATTTCTTCCGGCCCTTGTTGGTGCTGCGTGCACCTTGGTCACGCCAGAGAATCAGAGAGAGGGGAAGAGAGAGAGATGGGAGAGAGAAAGAGAGAGAGGAGAGAGAGGGGGGGAGAGATGAGAGAGAGAGAGAGACAGAAGAGAGGAGAGATGAGAGAGGGAGACAGAGAGAGAAAGAGTTGAGGGGAGAGAGAAAGAGAGAGAGATGAGAGAGAGATACTGAGAAAGAGAAAGATGAGAGGGAGGGATAGAGAGAGAGAGAAGGAGAGGGAGAGAGATATGAAAGATCCCAATGTTTTGTTTTCTGTGGGAAACGGGTCCAAATGGCTCTTTGAGTGTCTAAGTTTGCAGAAATAGGCAGCCAAGCTAAGGGCTTGAAGGACCCAATCCCATCACTGGGAATCCAGGCGGTTCAGCGAGCGGTGCGCTGGATTCATATTAGTGGTCCACGGGATTTAAAATTATGAATTTAGTGGTCCCCGAGGACCGAAAGGTTGGTGACCCCTGGTCTATTGCAGTGGTTTAGCTTTCAAATTGTGTGATATCCGCAACAGATATTGTCTAAGTAAATAAGCTTTCGTTATTTTAGTCTCACAAATAGCAGACGAGGTAGCATTCTTTATTATGTCATAAATAAGTATTATGTGTAAGTATTAAATAAATACTATGTGATAAATAAGTTCTTATTTTCATATTTGACAGCATGCTAATTTTTCAATGTGTAATGTTAGTGGAAGGGATGATCTTTCAAATCAAAGCATTTTGCATAGGCCAACTGTACAATCTGAAATTCTAGATCTACATGAGACCTCCAAAGTCTCTAGATCCCCCCTAAAACGTACCACAGATTTGTAACTGAATATGACACCATGGGAAAATTATTAAATATATGGGGATTTAACTATGTTAACTAAATGTATATTCAGTTAAAGCACACAATCAAGTTTGGTTCATTGATTTGTTTGTCCTAACCTCAGCTACATTTAGAACCATGACAATTTGAGTAGAATTCTACTCAAAAGCTAAGAACATCTCTGAGCCTGGAAAAAAATGGTAATTTCTGTCAAGTCCTACAGCATTCTAGAAATAATCCACTGAAGAGATCCCATTCTGAACAAGCCAAACAAAATGTTCTGTGATGTGAATAATCTCAAAAGCAAAAGTCGTTCCAGTTTCATATACTCATTTAATGTAGCTATGTCTAGAATCAGACCACTAGCATGAGAAATTCCTAGTCCTAATTCTTCTTTATCTCAATAAGACAGTTAAATTTTCTTCCATCAACTATTACCATGGGAAAAATAACTGTGCTTAAAATAACTCTCTTTTCTTTTAAAGAGGATGTTTTCCCAGCTGATTAGTAATATACAACTTTAAGGCAAGAATTAAGACCTAGCATTTATAAATCAGTATTTAAAATCAGTTCAGATAAGAGGTTGGTACTGGAAATTAATTTTACCAACCCAGATTGGTAAAGAACCCAGATTGTTGGGGGCAATATGCTAACTCTGTAAAACCGCTCAGAGAGGGCTGTAAAAGCACTGTGAAGCAGTATATAAGTCTAAGTGCTATTGCTAATTTGTAGTATATCAGTTCTAGAAAGAAGAGCTCAAATTGTTTTGTTACCTTTAATATAATTAGTTCCATCCTTATAATGTCATCTTCACTGCAAGCACCATCGGTAACATAGGCAAACTCCTGCAGTTTAGGAGCATATATCTCCTTTAAAAAAGAAGAAACAGTGTTAAAACTGACTTTGCAGAACTGATGATCACAGTTTTCTACATCCCTATGCAGTATAAATATATATTTTAGTTTTACAACTTAGAAGAAGCTCAATTCAATTACTGATTTTTTTTTATTTCCCACAGGAAACATAATTGGCTACATAGACACAATATATTGGGTAAAACAGCAGTGCTCCTATGCAATCCCTAATATATCAGAAATCCACTGGTAATTCTCCTTTCTCTGCCCTAACCTTGCAAAAAAAAATCAATCTACAAATAACTGTCAGCTATGTTAGGATATCTATTCCTAAACTGCACCAGCTTTCCAAATCTCTAGAAATCTGAGTTATTTAACCTAAATGAGTTTCCATATACTGAGTAAAATGATATGGCAATATGTTTCACATGCATTATCTTCCCAAATTAAAAAAAAGGAATTAGCAGGACATCTTAAAAGCTGACCATAGGTGCTTTGTTTTTAGTAAATCTAGGTCAGACATATCCCTAAAGCCTATGAAAGGGGAATCATTTGGATATTTTCAGGAAATTTCCTGAAATACTTTTACTTTCAGAAGAGACTATTTTATCTGATCTCAAACCCAGTTACACGTTTAAGAACCCATCAAACTTCTAAAAGGTTAGCAGATTAGCTACAGAGCCTGTTTCCTACTTCGTAACCAAATTCACTAAATCTATCCGATACTTCCTCAGCTGTCATTAGATTTTGCAAGTTATAGGAGCGATGTACGGGGGATTAGGCCTTACGTTTTTTAATTGACTGAATATAAGACCTTTTTGATTAGTTTTCTTGCTTGCTTTCAAGTCAGATTTTACTCCTGGTGACTCCAAGAACAAACTGGAGAGTCACTTTGATGTAGTGGTTAAGGTGCTGGCCTAGAAACCAGGAGACTGTGAGTTCTAGTCCCATTTTAGGCATGAAAGTTGGCTGGGTGATTTTGGGGCAATCATTCACTCGCAGCCCAAACTACCTCTCAGGATTGTTGTGAGGAAAAGAGAAGAAGGAGTATTATGTAAGTAACACCTTGAGTTACTTATAATGTAATAAAGGTGGGATAAAATGTCATAATAAATAAAACAAGCATAGGCAGTTTTCAAAAGTGGTGTACCATTGCCTAAAAAAATTGCCTTCAAATTTTCTGATTGAAAGCACAGCTTTGGGGAATGACTTTTAAAAGTCTATACTATTTCCGGGGAGCTCAAGGCAATTTAAATTGGGATTTCTTTTCATTTTCATCTCCATAACAATGACCTAGTGAAGAAGACTGCCAAAGAGAGGAAGACTGACCCAAAATTATCTTGTGAGTTTTCATGGATAAAAGTAGACGGGAAACAGTGTCTCCTCAATTCTGCCCCAATACTAAGTAATAAAGTAACTGTAAAAATGTATTGCATGTCTCTACTCACCTCAAGCTTGGAAGCAATGAACAGGGTTGTAATTCCTATAAGCTGAAGCATGGTTTTATTTATGTCCTTCTGAGTCAACATGAATCTATCAAAAAAGTCTTGGGCCAAATAGAATGTTTCTCTATGAAGTGTGTATACTTCACAAACCTGTAATGAAATGCATAGCATTTTGAATATTCGGGGAAAATTTCATTGTGATATTACATGCCCTTAATTGTAAATAAAAATTAATAAGGTGGAAAATATTTTTGCTTGATTTTGTTCTAATAATTCTTCACATGCAAAGCAAGTATACCTGGGGCTGGAACTATACAATAAGCTTTCCATGTTGTCATTGCAGTGCCTTTTCTGTTGCCTTGGTGTCTGTCTGTCTGTCTGTCTGTCTGTCTGTCTGTCTGTCTGTCTCTCTCTCTCTCTCTCTCTCTGTGTGTGTGTGTGTGTGTGTGTGTTTAACATGAAATCCTATATATGCAGGTTTGATTCCTCAATCACATAATGGCTTCCGATATATGAAACATTTAAAGTTGCAAGCTTGCAAGTATTCCTTTATAAGATGACTTGCTGATGCATGTAGTTTAAGGAGATGAATGAAACAGGTGGGTGGAGTTTGTAAAACACCTTTCTTTCTTGCTACTTTACTAAACAAGGCTGCTATGTTTCAGATTTGACCGTAAAATCCACCTTTCTCTTTTAATATTATTTACTGAAGTTCTAGAAGTAATGTTAAATCCTTAATTTAAAACTGGTGCTTTAACTTAACAAGGAAAATATACATTGTTAAAAGTAAACAAATTAAATGCTTAAGATTCTTGGACACTATGCTGTTCCCTCAATGTTGTTTTACAACCTTATTTCAATACTTACCTCTAGAAGCCAATCCAGTAGGACTGATCTCATATGTGGCTGTAGATTTGAGTGTAGCGATGTGAAATGCTTGCAGTGAGAATATTTGTTTTCTTTTTTGAGAATGTTGAACCAAACATCTCTAGAACTTCCCCAACTAAAATTAAGATAAATAATAACATTTCAGATAAAAGAAAAAACAAACATGGAAATTTGCTTTGGCACAAGTATTTGATACTGAAACTAAGTGCTTCTGTTTGGTGAACCCAATGTATTATTTTTAAATTCCAAAACAAAACATATTTTAACAGTGATTCTGTTAAATGCTTTGAAATTAAGTGCCATTTTATTTATTGCATTTCCTAGTTGTTTTTCAATACTGTAGGTTTCATAAATACAAAAAAACCAGCAGAAAAATAAACAGACATTTCACTTGACACAAAATTGTAACACAGAAGATTGTTATGTGCAAAAGAAGCAGAAAACAAAAAATAGCATGAACAAGATAAAAACATATTCTACGCAAAGCTATAGCTTATCCTGGACTTTTGAGAATTTATAATCCTAAATTCTACTGTCTGCTTAAAAATAGGATGTTTATTACAGCAACAATACCAAAACGAGTTCCACATTTGAAAAACCAGTTAGCTGTTTTATTTACACCTGAAGCCTCAGCACAAAAAATTATCATGTTGGTCAGTTTTAACAACAAAACAGATTACTTTATGACAATTTCATACTTTAGGAGAAGAGAGGTCACAAGAAGAGATGTTTTATTTGTTATATATGAACTCAGAGCTCCCATTTTCCCTCTCAAATGGTGTGTGTGTGTGGGGGAATGGTACAACAATCATATTGAGAAAATGCAGCTGTTATTTTCAAGTGTTGTTCCTGGAATGAAAGATCTTCAAGTGACTACAATCAGGTAGTTTTCTCCTGGCAAATAGTCAATTGCATTCCAAGGTGCACTTGTCCATCAAGATTTTAGATTTTAGCATTAGCTCTGAAAACATATAGAAGACTTAGACTAACACCAAAACTTTTGAAACAGCTGCACTGGTGGGTTCTTTATTATGTTCCATATATCACTGGAGCCAAGTTAAGTGTGACCTTTTTATATACCTTCCTTAATAATAGTTATGCAGGAAACACGTTCTGACTCCCCAGCTCTGCACAGAACTATGAGTGCTAGCCAAAGCACTGCTGCTTCCAAGCATGGTTTATCAATCTCTCTGAATTGTTAGGCACGTTGTCCAAATGCAAGATGACATTACTTTTTTAGAATAGAATAGAATAGAATTCTTTATTGGCCAAATGTGATTGGACACACAAGGAATTTGTCTTGGTTCATATGCTCTCAGTGTACATAAAAGAAAAGATACGTTCGTCAAGAATCATGAGGTACAACACTTAATGATAGTCTGGGTACAAATAAGCAATCAATCATACTAGGAAACAATCAATATAAATCGTAAGGATACAAGCAACAAAGTTACAGTCATGCAATTATAAGTGGGAGGAGATGGGTGATAGGAACAATGAGAAGACTAATAGTAATAGTAATGCCGACTTAGTGAATAGTTTGACAGTGTTGAGGGAATTATTTGTTAATGCAGACTTAGTGAATAGTTTGACAGTGTTGAGGGAATTATTTGTTTAGCAGAGTTCAAGAAAAAACTGTTCTTGTGTCTAGTTGTTCTGGTGTGCAGTGCCCTATAGCGCCGTTTTGAGGGTAGAAGTTGAAACAATTTATGTCCAGGATGCGAGGGGTCTGTAACAGTGGTGGGATTAAAATTTTTTTTTACTACTGGTTCTGTGGGCATGGCATGGCTTGGTGGGCGTGGCAGGGGAAGGATGCTGTAAAATCTCTATTCCCACCCCACTCCAGGGGAAGGTTACTGCAAAATCCCCATTTCCTCCCGATCAGCTGGGACTTGGGAGACAGAGAATAGATGGGGGTGAAGCCAGTCAGAGGTGGTATTTACCGGTTCTCCGAACTACTCAAAATTTCCGCTACCGGTTCTCCAGAACTGGTCAGAACCTTCTAAATACCACCTCTGGTCTGTAAATATTTTCACAGCCCTCTTTTTGACTCGTGCAGTATACGGGTCCTCAATGGAAGGCAGGGTAGTTCAAGCCTATTTAAGCCTACTGTATCTAAGTAATGTAAGTTATATGTCTTTCTTTTAGACAGCACATTTAATGCTTAGGTAGTTTAACCATAGCTACGCATGAGGCTTTCTGAAGGGATATCCTATTTTCTCCATTGATATATCAATACATAGCAATATTTTAATAAATTTTCAGCACATCTAGCTTACCTAAGATCCGGTAAAGGTGATGGATTTATGAAGAGATTTCTAAACCTGTATTTTTTGAATCTGGAAAAGTCTGTAGTTGTACTTTCTTTGTGTGGAGTTTCTATTATTATGCAAGGAGATACACCGCCTGATATTGTGGATGGCCAACAGCTCTAAAATAAGATAATAATACAGTTCTCAGATAGTTTTTTGGCAAACAGCAATGTCTTCATCCAACCATTGAAAAACACATTTTTAAATATGAATTTATGTCATTCATATTATGTTATCAGCCCATACTCATTCTAACTAAGCAATTATATTCTGGGAACTAAAATGCAATGTTACCTGACTGAAAAATGGTCTTCATAAACAAATTATAACATTAAAAGCATGCCATGCCTTCCCTTCTTACATGTTTATTAAAATTAGATTCTGCCAATACAGGAGTGAATAAAATCTTCCCCTTATATTGAATCCACATATACTTTCTAAATTACCACATTCTGAAGAACTGAATCCCATTATATTTCAAAGTAGTATTATACAGAACAACCATACCTTAATTTCATATTGATATCCCACATTTTCTTCATCTACCTTGGAGTCCTTTGGAAAACAAACAAAAACCATTAATATTTAAGCAGCAATGAACTAATATCCAGTTCCTCATATTCGTCAAGAGCTTCTCAAACAATTGGGACCCAGAGACAAAAACAATAAGGCTTTAAATGCATGGCTTGTTATTCAAAATATTAATCAGATCCTGATATCCATACAACTTTGTTTCATGATTATTAAACAGCTGTACATACACTTTCTTTAATCAAAAAGGAAATAAAATAATGTAAGTTTTTTACAATCAAGCAAGGTCAATCTCATATAGTTAATAGGTAAAGGGGATTCTATTGTCAAATATTTCCATTGGATGTGCGAATACGGCTACTGCCGTATACTTGAGGTTTCCATGAAAGTGTCACCCTAAAGTAAAATTGGGTCAGTGGAAAATGCAGGTTCAGGTCATGGTTAAGGTGTCAGATTTTATTGAGGAAGGCATGCACTCAAGGTCCCACTCAATCAGATTTCATGTGTGTATTTGGAACAATCAATCTTCTCAAACTACCCTGCAGGATTTTTGTGATGGAGCTAAGGACAGATCTCCATCATTCTAAGCCAACATGATTTCTCAGGGAAAAAAATAGGTATAAATACACTAATGAATTGGACTCTTAGTATTTGTAGATCTATGGCCGTGATGGCGAACCTGTGGCACACAGAGCCATTTCCCCCGGCATGCAAGCCATCACCCAGCTCAACTTCACCGCGCATGCGCACATCTCCCACCAGCCAGCTGATTTTCGGCCCGTTTCCGGACTTCTGGGAGGCCCGTCTTTCATCCTCCCCAGGCTCCGGAGACTTTCCTTGAGCCTCCAGGAGGGCAAAATCGGCCTCCCCTGGGCTCCGGAAGCCAGAAACAGGCCCATTTCTGGACTTCCGGTAGGCCCGTTTTTCGCCCTCCCCGGGCTACGGAGGCTTTCCTTGAGCCTTTGGGAGGGCGAAAACGGCCTCCCCTGGGCTCTGGAGGCCCTCCGGAGGGGGGGAGTGTGGGCGTGCATGCACGGGGGGTGTGGCGGCGTGCGCAGGTGCACATTGCATTATGGGTGCTGTTGCACGCGCACGCGCTTTCGGCACATGAAGAGAAAAATGTTAGCCATCACTGATCTATGGCATATGCTTGAAATGCTAATACCATATACATATATACATACACACATACACAAATATGCATATACACACACACGCACACAGGGACTTAAAACAGTTGCATCCGAAGGAGCTTGATTCTTTTGTCAGAAGGATGAAAGCAGCATTGCAACATTGTGCTGCAAGCGCTGCCTCGTTTTTATGTATGCACATCATCACAATGCGCTTACAAAAGTGGCAATACTGTCATTCTTCCCCTAGCCTTGGTCTGCCCTACAGATTCCACTGTATTGAATTATTCACTGGTCATTGCATAAGGCCACCCCAGTTCATACACAATCTTTTTTCCATATGTGACTCTTAAAATTCCAACCCACCTGCATCGATTTCCTTTTTCTGTTCTGAAGTGACAATGGGACCTGCAGGTCTTCTGGAGATGTGACCTGGCATGGCTGATGCAGTTTAGCTTGCAAACGGCTACTGCAGAAAGGAAAGATGTTTTATTCCATCAGAGACATAGAAGAGAGCACCGATTTACTTGCATTGTATAATTATAAAAGTGATCATTACCTTCGTCTGGACATCTTATTGGAAATTCCAGATTATTTCCTGCAAATAACAGAAGATCAGATGTTAATTCAAAGTCACAGTTTCTCCATTAAACACTAGCTTGTGAAAATTCCGGGCTTCATTTGTTGCACCCCCAAAGTTGGGGAACTTGTCTCTATGTATGCATGCGAGTTGCATACTGCACCAAGACTGGCTACAGTAACATAAAGGACAACAAAGGACCAATGCACAAATTTATGTCACATCAGATTAACAGAGTTGGAAGGGACCTTGTAGGTCATCTAGTCCAACCCCCCCCCCCTCCGTCCAAGCAGGAATACATCCAAATATATGTTTCTGAAATCCAGGTTCTGAAATGTACAACCAGAACAAACAAGTGCTCCACAGAAAGGCAGGCTCCAGTTTCTCCTGAAAAGCCTGGTGTTGGAAAATTAATTGGGCAAACTGCCCACACCAGTCATCTTTCATCCTGGAAAAATTCTGCATGCCTGCATCAGGCATGAATTGAATTGGGAGACTGGCACACTGTCTCAACCTAAAATAACAGATTTCTCTAAACCAGTATTTCTCAGCCATAGCAGCTCGAAGATGTGTGGATTTCAGCTCCCAGAATTATTGGCTGAGGAATTCTAGGAGTTTAAGTCCACATATTTTTGAAGCTGCCAAGGTTGAGAAACACTAGTCTAACCCCTTAGAAGTAAAAGGTTACCTTTCCATCCTTTCAAAGAATCTAGTCAGTTTCAGGTTCGCCTACTTCCATTTATTGCCTCACAGTAGCCATTTTGTACTATATTTAAAGATCCTGCTTGAGGCACCTTCTGCTTTTCTTGAAAGCAACTACAAATATTATAGCTGTACAGTATTAGTTACAATGAAGTGAGAATTGTACAATCCACTATTAAGTGATACAGATACATAGGATATACTGGAAAATCTTAGCAGTTTAAGAACTAGCGCAACTGTGCCTTCACTAGGAGCCGGTTTTGTACCTGAAACTTTTTCTAGGCACAGAAATACATGCTGACTACTGTAGAACTCCTAGCCTTTAATTTTATCCATTATTATGGTAGCTCATTATGACTACAAACAGATACATTGTGGTTTCTCTTGTTCAGGAAACCAAAAAACAAAACAATACTTCAATATTCCCCCTTCTTTCTTTCTGCTGGGCGGGAAGGGGCCTGATCCAGATTGATTGATTGATTGATTGATTGATGAGCCTTTGCTCGTCAAGCGGAGGCTGGAGCTCTTCAAATGCCCCCGTTTCTCCGCTCTTAACAACCCCGCGCCAATTTGCAGAGAGCGGGTAAGTGAAGAAGGCGGCAACAGCAGCAGGCTTCATTCTCTGAAGAATGTCCACCCGAGTCCCGATTTTGTTAAACTCGCTGGCGTGGGGTTGCTGGATCCGGGGGATGCAAGTAAAAGGGAGAAATGGGGTGCAATAACCCTTTGCTAAATTTACAAGGTGGGGGCGGGGAGGTCGCAAGCGGGAACCGGGGTGGGGGTGGAAACACCCCTTTAAACAGAGTCACACGAGAGAACAGGAAACCTTTCCCGCCTTCAGTTACTTCTTCGGGGTTGGGGAGTGCTTCATTTGTCGCACCCCGATAGTCGAAGAGAGACTTTTGACAGAAGTGCTCCAAGGGGACCCTAGAAACCCCGATTGCTCCCCACTCTTTGCATTAAGGTTTCCCTCCAAATGGAGCAACACCCATGCCTCCCCCACCCCAGGACGGCACCGATCAAGAGCCGGTCTTTCGACCCCCGGGCAAATACTTTGGGGGGGAGGGTATTTTGGAGGACAAATGCTCCCCCCCTCCCCAAACTGGCTCTCTCTCCCGCCTTCTGGTGAGAAAGCGCCTTCCACCTCCGCGCATGCCCGGCACCCCATCTGGATTGGGGGGTGGTGAGAGAAGGGTAAGTGCTGGGGCAGCCCGGGAAATGAACGGGCGGGCTCCCCCCCCCCACTCCACCCTCTTGCAACGCGGGAGGGAGTCCGGCTCTCTCCCTCCAAAAATATCTGGCACTCCCAGCAAAGGCAGGCCGATCGAGCCGGGTCTTACCTTAGGATATCCCCCACGCTGAAGGCTCATAGCTCCCCACTTCGGATAAGGCTAGACACCCCCCCTCCAGCCCCAGTCCCCCCCCAAAATCGCCTCTTCTCATGCCCGGGATTCCCTCCTGGCGGGTGGGGGGAGAGATATGAAACCACCCAGAAGCAGCCCCTTTCCATCCGAGGGGCAGACACCCCTCTCTCCCGCCACGACACCCTCCGAGCTGACCTCCCCGAGGTCGGATGGGCTGGGGATCCCCATTATTTCCCCTTCCCCGCCTCATTCTCCCTCCAAAATGCAAGTCGGCGAGCTGGCGGGCGTGCATCCCGCCTTCTGGCTTCCTTCCCGCTGGCGAGGAGCCTCGCGCCTCGGCCCCGCTGCCAATCGCTCAGGGATGGCCCCCCCGTGGCCCCCCTAAAGACCCCCCTCAGAATCTTGGGGCGCAGTCCCCCCCTGAAAGCATCTCCACAGCCGCTTCCCCCACCCGGCGCTCCCTCGCGTGCCAGAGGAAAACCGCGGGGCTGGGGAGGGGAGCCCGGGCAGGGCAACCCCCCCAGGCGCCCCCTCGGGCATCCTCCCCCCCTCACCGCCGGAGCCCCCACGCACCGCACCTCAGCTGCTTCAGCCTCGCAGAAACTGAACTGCTCTCAGCTGGCGCCGGCGCCAAGGCTCTATATGGGCCACGTCTGCGCATGCGCCAGCGCGGCTCCCGGCTCGTCCCTCCAGTCCGCGGCTGCGGATTCTCCCGCCCGCCTCATCCTCCGGGCGCTTCAACCCGCATCCAGGGCCGGGGATTACCTCCGCGAGAGAAGGCCGATCCTCTTCACCCCAGCAACGAGAGCCCCGCTTAGTATGGGGCTGCTGTTCCCCCCTTTGCAGGTGGAGGGAAGGAAGATTTTGAAAGGCGCTCCTCAAAACCGGGGCCAAGGGGGGGGGTGTCTCTTTCCTGCACCCCCTCGGCGCTCTTCGCAGAAAGAAGCGCGAGCCGGAGGGTGCTGTGCTCCAGGCTGCTTTATTTCCCCCCCCCCCCCAAAAAAACCCCTGGCGATTGCGCAATAGTCCCTGCTGGCGGCCAGGCGCTTCCTCCCTTCGCCTTCCAGTCCCGCCAAATGCGCTTTCGCTGACATCACCGCTTCGAGCGGCTCCCTGCAGGGCTGACCACCCTCGGCTCGCCAGGGGCGGCGTGGTGCTGCCGCCAGCCCGGTACCTCCGAGAGCATCTGTCTCTCCCTGGAAATACGGGGTGAGATGCCAGGTTTGTACCCGGGGAATTAGCCCACAAGGGATAAAACGAAGCCCCTTGTCCCAGGTAAGGCCCGCGCGGCCTCTTCCCAAGCCTCGTTCCCACGTGCGAGATATAAGGGCTCCCCCCGCGGAGCCCAATCCGCCTTAAGGCCATCAGGCGCAGCACCAGCAGCTCGGGGAGCCCGCGGAACCCGACGCTCCCCTGGTTTCAGCCGGGCCCGCTGGTTTGTTTGGCGCTTTGTCGCCGCCCCTGGGCGGAGTCAAGCGGCGCGCCCCAGCCAATGAGAAGGGAGAGAATCTCGGCAACGTGGAGTTGTCAGCAAAATGTAAACACAGCCGGTTTGAAGGGTGGTTGAGAAAAGGAAGCGCCGCTCTGCCTTCAAGGCGGGGACTGCAGCCGCGGCTTCTCTGCACGGGAAGGGAGGTTGCAGTATTTCTCCGGAGAAAGCATTGCAAAACTTACAGTCTGTAGAGATTCTCAGTCATCCAGGTCATGGTTCTTTTTGAAGCGAAACGTCTTCAAAAGAAAAAAAAAAACCAAGGAAGTCCAGTTGCCTCCTGAAAAAGCACCTTTGGGACAACCATGGCCTGGATGACTGAGAATCTCTACAGCAGTGTTTCCCAACCTTGGCAACTTGAAGATGTCTGGACTTCAACTCCCAGAATTCTCCAGCCAGCTTTGCTGGCTGGAGAATTCTGGGAGTTGAAGTCCAGACATCTTCAAGTTGCCAAGGTTGGGAAACACAGCTCTACAGACTTTTAGCTATACAATTTGGGAGGGACATCCTTTGAATGGTGTGGGAGTAGGAATGGATTTCCAGAGGGAAAATTGTAGACTACAGGAACCAGGAGCACTACTCAGGTGACCCTGAGGACACAGATAAACCTCCAAGTGCTTCAACAACCTTCTAAAAGGATGCAAATGATCACCTGTCTGCAAGGGATATAAATCCTTCCATTCCCCACTATCTTGTCAGAGTTGAAGAAGCTTCTTGAATGAGAATTGAAACATCTTCAAAAGAAATAACAAGAAAACCCAGTTGCCTCCTGAAAAAGCACTATTGGAACATTGCAAAACTGTGTACTTTTTGTTGGGAACAAGCCCCATTAAACCCACAGGGTTGGCTGTACGGAAGTGCAGGGCGGCATTTTGCTTTTGGGAAAAAGTAGTGTGGCATTGATTTCCCCACCCCGCTGGCCTTCCGTAAAGCAATAAAAACTTGGCTCTTCCGGCAGGCGGGGTATGAGTGAAAGTTCTTTTAAAAGATTGATAGTATTTTAACATGTTTTTAAATTTGTTTTTTATTGATTATATTTCTATACCTGTTGTTAGCCGCCCAGAGTACCCCGGGAGTTGGGCGGCATAGAGATTTTAATAAATAAATAAATAAATAAATTTCCTTTTGCACCTCTTTGACAATTTTCTTCCGATAGGCAAAAATTCCTCCAGAAGAGGAATATTAGGCTTGAACTTTGGAATTTATCTCTTCTTAATGACTTTAAAATCCAACAATCTTAATTTTTCTTTGCAAACACCCTGTTAGAGTGCTACTAGTCCAGTGTGCCAAAACGGGAGCGCGCGCTCGTGCCGGGAAGCAGCAGAAACCGGAAGAGCAGCTCCCCGATGCGCACACGCGGGACCCCAAAAACCGGAAGAGCAGTTCCCCGGCACGCATGCGCGAGCCGGGAAGCTGACCTTCCGGTTTCCAGTGCACGCATGCATGCCAGTCACCTGGTCTTCCGGTTTCTGGCATGCATGCGCGCGGGAAGACCAGCTGGCCGGCACGCATGTATGCACCGGAAACCAGGAGCTCAGCTTCCCGGCACATGAATGAACGCCAGGGAGCTGCTCTTCCGGTGCTCCCGCGCACGTGAAGACCAGCTGGCCGGTGCACCGGAACCTGGAAGAGTAACGGGCAACGGCTGACACGGCTGATGGCTCTGTGCCACTTCTGGCATGGGTGCCATAGGTTCGCTATCGCTGTACTAGTCCATTCTGTTCTCCTGGCAGATGCTCGTTGCTCCTTCAGCCCAAGTGATGGTGAGCCTTGGCTCTGTCTCTAAGGTCCACTCTGAGTACCACACTGCTCCAGAACAGTATGAGAAATTGAAGGGAGACAGAATCTCCAATGCCTCAGAGCTGTTTGGTTTATTCCATCTGAAGAGCAACATATTGACTTTGAAGTTGAACTGTAAGGTGTATAATTAGAACCTATTTAGATGTTAACACATGGCTGACCCACATAAACTACTCTTTATGTATAGGGGAGGGGAGGGGGAGGGGTATTCTAGAGGTTAATAACCATTATAAAACCTAAAATGGATGACACCTAGAATGGATGAGCCATCATGTTAATCATCTCAATAAAAATATGCCTAAAGATAAGTGCATTAAAGGGAGCCTACTGCTTTAATTCTTGTATAGGTAGTCCTTGACTTTTGACCATTTTTGAGCCCAACATTTCTGTTGTTAAGTGAGACATTTGTTAATAGCAATAGCAATAGCACTTTACTTATATACCGCTTCATAGAGCTTTACAGCCCTCTCTAAGCGGTTTACAGTGTTCAGCATATTGCCCCCAACAATCTGGGTCCTCATTTTACCTCAGAAGGATGGAAGGCTGAGTCAACCTTGAGCCGGTGAGATTTGAACAGCTGAACTGCTGAACTAGCAGTCAGCCTGCAGTCGCAGCATTTAACCACTGCACCACTTCAGCTCTAAGTGAGTTTTACCTCATTTTACTATTTTTGTTGTCACAGTTAAGTGAATCCCTGCAGTTGTTAGTAATGCAGTTGTTAAGTGAATCTGGCTTCCCCATTGACTTTGCTTATCAGAAAATCACAAAAGGTGATAGCATGATCCAAGGATGCTGTGCTGTGACCATCATAAATTATGTCAGTTGCTAAGTGTCTGAATTTTGATCACATATCTATGGGGATACTGTAATGGTCGTAAGTGTGAAAAACTATCACAACTCACATTTTTCAGTGCTGTTGTAACTTTGAACTGTCACTAAATGAACTGTTGTAAGTTGAGGACTACCTGTATTCTATTTTAATTGTGTGTGTATGTATGTGTCAATCAAGATTTAATCTGTGTATGACTGAATTGATAGAAAGTATAGTTCTTTTTTAGCATAAAGATGAAATGTTTATTGCTTATATTAGCTGACATAGAAGGTGTAAAATCTTTTTAACAGTGGTCCAATAAATCCTTTCATCAGATAAATATTCAGTTTCAATCCAAATATATTTGTTTGAGAGAGATGCCAAATTAACTCTTGGTAAATGGTAAATTCTCTCTTCCCTGCAGTTCTATTTTGCAGATGGATATCATCTGTGTCTTTCATTTTCCTGTTATTTTTGTACTTTCTAATTGCTGGCAGTTTACTCCCACCCTTGTTCAATATTCTTTTTAGGTAGTCAGCTGTATAACATGATGGCAGCATATCTTCAGTTCCAGTACAATATAAGCATATGACTGATCTGTCAAACTAGCAGTTACACTTACATAATGTTTTTTTAAAACATCAGAGTTGGAATTTCATGCACATTTTTCCTGCAGTCTACTCCACTGCATAAATATGCCTTCCAGACTCATACATGGAAGCAAAATCCCAAAAGTGAAAGTGATCAAAGCCTGCAACAGCTAGACAAAAAGCACTGTCACATTTAAAGTCTAATTGATTAACACTAGGATGGCAAAAGAACTTCAAAGTGGAAATTACATCGCAGAACCAGTTGAAACAGTCGGAGGCTGTTGTCTACTTGGCAAAGAACAGTGTAGCATTGGTTGACCTATGTTGCTAGCACTCATCCTTCCAGTGCCCAGGCCATTTAGCATTAAGGGCCCTCCAGGGACTGTTTGGGTCCTGCAACTTGTTACCTACAATTCAACATCAGAATTGGCTGGTGTTCTGTCCCCACGAAGCACACAACACACTTTAATGCAACACTTTTACTAATAAAGAATGCACACACCAAGTTACAAACAGTCTTTGTTGGCAAACAACCAGCTACTAATTAACTTCATTAATAGCTGGTATTAGTTCAAAGAGGTCGCAAACCATGACAAGTAAATTAAGTCCAGTTATCTTACGTAGCTTGGCATAGTTCCTAGAATTCAGTCTCTGATAACAAGAAATGCTGGATAAACAGAAAACAGGTATCACGGAGCAAGCTCTGATCAGACAGGTTTTTCCCAAGTTGTTCTCTGCTTAGCTGCAACTGATTACCTTAAATAGACTAGGGGTGTGGCCAATTAGCCCAAAGTCTTATTCCCGAGTAGACCTCCTCCGGAGTAAACCTTTCTGCCTCTTGGCAGCCCTGCGTGCTCTTGCATTCAGGAAAGGAGTAGCCCCTCCTTTCTCAGCACTGCCAAGAGGTACTGAAGGTTCCAAAGGCCCAGGCTGCCCAAGCTGCGGGCGGGCCACAACAGCTGGCACTTGTTCAGAATAGTGTAGTAGAGAAATGAGAAGGTCTATTGGTATATAGGCCGGTCTCTTGGCTTGACCCAGATGCTGAAGAATTCATCTTGTATGATATACATCTGCTTGGTGGCAATGGTGGAAGGTCAACCGAGCTTCTGTGAGCCAAGGAAAATGTGAGGAAAGGAAAATAAAGTGCCAAAGGGAAAGGTGGTGAAATGGATGCGGTGAAGATCTGAGACTGAAGAAGTCTTTGATGGAGCTGACCAACAGATACATTTTCAAGCCAAGGCAGGGCTTGAAACTGGAAGATACCTCCTTCCACTAGAAGCGGTATAAAAAAAGATTCTCCAACCTTGAAATTATAAGAACATGTCTTTGAAATCATCAGGAGTCAAAGGAAAATGTATCTTATACTCAAATTTCAAATATTTTGTGGGGGGGAAAACAGGATGGCAGTAATATTTTTGTTTTTCATAGATAAAATGTCAATTTATCTATGTAGATATATGTTGCATTAATGCCATTAATGAGAGCATACACCAGATTTCTATGCAGCTACCTTTGAATTGTTTTGGAGCAGGAACAGTCCCCAATTTTAAAAAAATCCTGGAGCATTTTAAGTAAGTTCATTAATCAGGTTAGTGCCATTCTGGTACTCGTCTCTCGATTCCATCAACGGAGTCTTTTTTAACAGTTGCACTGCATTTTATATTTAACAAGGACCCTTATCTGAAAGGTCTTCCAGAAAAAGCTGTAGTTCTGTGCTACTTGAGCCTCGGTGATCAAGTGATGCTGTAACCTGGGGTTTGCACTTGTAAATTATCTCAAAACATCTCTTTGGCAATAGCCCTGTACAAGTTAACAAGGAATTGCCATTTTCTAGGCAGCTGTTTCAGAAACATCAACATAGCTGCCTTATTTTTGAAAAGGTGGCCTGTCCTACATCTCCATCTCCCAAGGCCCCATTGTAGCGATATGATGTTCAGAATTGACAATACACTGCCATTTTAAAGACATTGGGAATTTGCCTTGATGGTGAGCATAGAAGCAAGGGAAAAGATTAAGCTATTTAGGGCAAATCTTGATTAGTTGGCAAGTTCTCGGCAAGCTTGTTCGACCCACAAATGGGTAAACATGCCTGTATCCAAAGTTTCTCTGTGTTCAAGTAGATACAAAATAATTTTTATTAAAAAATTACAAATTTGATGCATTTGAAACCAGATTCAGAAGAGATGGGAAACAAAAAGGCTAAAAATCTCAAGTAGTTGAAGTTAGACCACTGGTCCACGTATTGTAGTTCAGTGGTTACTGTATTTGCCATCATTGATGTCTGTCTTGGGGTTCAGACTTTTCTAGCCCTACAGAGAGATGCAAAGAACTGTTCCATAATTACATTTCCCTTACCTATTGCAATTTGTATCAGGATTCTCCTTAGACACAAAGGGATTTAATCAGAGACCACAGTTGGTAGGTATCTTGGGAGATCATTTGGTACCTCACACTTCTCAGTGCAGAATCACTAAAGGAGGATTTTTTAATTCTTGATGTAACTTTATTGAAATCAACAAAAAGCTAGCAAGCTTTAGTTTTGCAAATTGGGCTAAATCTAGAGATTAAAACTGAAATGAAATGTGATGAGTAACCTATGCCTGCTCCACTCTCACATATATTATCCCCACAGCATCCCAGTACACTCTCTCTCTCTCTCTCTCTCTCTCTCTCTCTCTCTCTCTCACACACACACACACACACACACACACACCCCTGATTAATATAGAGCAAACATTGGATTCTGAAAACTCTTTTATCAATTGGCCTTTTTATTGACTGTTTCTCCAGAGCACATTATGAAACAAAATACTGGTGTTATATAGTTGGGTTACTATGATTAATTTCCCTTTTTTTCCTGGAGACCCTTAAAACCATTTTATTTGACCTGTTAAGATTGCTAGCCTACAACACAGTGCAAAAAATTAATGTGAAAATATCTGTGCCTCTATCACAACTGGTAGAGTGTTAATGTGATGAATTCACAGAAGAAATTGCCCTAGAACAGCAGTGTAGACCAGCATTGTGGTCCAAAGGAATCCAAACCATGACCAAATGACACAATGATGCTGTTGCCCAAAATATAACACACACAAGGAATAGATGTGAGAGAAACTGATCTGAAACAAGGCTTCCATTACAAAATTCCTGGTCTGGCTATTCTTTGAGTGTAATAAAAAGCAACAATTCACATTGATAATGTGTCCAAATACAGTCAGGCCAATATTTTACCATTAATATATCAATAAAAAACAGCCTATAAAGACAGCTCAAAAGACAGCAATTTCTCCAGGTAAGATTGAGTGATCCATACATGTTAAACTGCCCAATGGATTTGGTTTATCGGATATGCCAAACCAAACTGTATGACAAACACACTGGTATCCAACTTTTCTTTAGGCGGCAATCCAAGACATCTTCCTGACAGGCCAGCAGATACAGGAGAGGTTCCGTTAATGTAACATCACATGACAGGACATGGCCAAAATTTCCTGGGCCATTTGTTGGTAGATGGTTTGGATGCATTTAAGGAACTGTACAGCCACTGGGAGGTAAATGCTTCAATGCCATTGTATTGTTCAGCAAAAATCCTAGCCACCAAAATTCAGCAGTGAGGCATAAGAGAGAGCCAAAATGAGGCATGATAGACATGTGGCCAGAGATTGCTTACTCCTAGCCTAGCACAGTAGCTGCTTTGGGTACAGTCTATATACTATGTGTCCTGAGCTTAATAAATTGGGACAGCGTGGAAAATTTCTACTAACCACTCTGGTTATCTAAATATAGGAATATTAACTTTTTGCGCATACGCATTGAAATATGGAATCATTTGGCAAAAACTTTTCTTCTTCATAGGAATATATCATTGTAAAAATGAATGAGAAATGAGTCCCATGCATTTTCAAAATGAAAAGAATGGAAAAATAATCAGATGAAATCCAATTAATTTTCATTTGTCATTCAATTAGATTCCTATTCTGACCACGGTTAATTGCTCACATGGAGATACAAGTTTGGGAAGAAATAAACTATCCAATGAAACTGAAAGCTAACCGGCTAGAAATCTATTAAACTTGAGCAACTGGTTGACTTTGAACAACTTTTTAATGTCTTGTTAATTCAGCCACCCCCCACACTTTTAATCCATCTGAAAAATGACAGGTCTGATGTCCTGTTCTAACAAGGGCCTGTTTTACAGCATTTTGTGCTCTTTCACCAATACCAGTATAAAGGCAATACAGTATGGTTGGTAAATGAATAAACTAATGAGAAGAAAAATGGTTAAGTTTTAAATGAATGGAAAATCAAAAAAGTTGATAAGCATTAGAATTGTATGAGAAAAATGTGCTTCCTTGCTCACCCACAGCAGTCAAATGGTTTTTATCAAACATGTCATTGGTGAAGATCAGAACTGCAGATTATGATTGAGTAGAAAGGTAAGTGACGTTATGCCCTCCTTATGGGTCAACTCAGACTTCAACAGTCCTCAGCTCCAGCCAACATGATCAAGGTCCAAAGACAACTATGAATCTGAAGTCTAACTCATTGGTTCTGGAGAAGCCTCTCTGCTGTAGGCGAATCAATGAAGGAAATGGTACTATATCAAAACCAACTGACATTAGACAATAGGATTTCATAACATATTGCAATATTCATAACATATTGCATATTTCCTTTTCATTCCAAAACAAGAACTTGGTATAGAAACTATTCAAGCTCTGGTCATTTTGAGATGTTAAGTACTGTAACCTGTAACCTATGGTATCAACAGGATGGCCAAACCTTGCTTACCAACAGTTTTGCCACAGGCACAAGGAAAATGGCTCCACAAACAAGCTGCCATTGAGAATGCATAGCCTGATATACAGTATTTATCCAAACAGAAAGCTTCTTTTTTTGTATCTTCAAATTCAAGTCTGGTGTCTACAAGTCATTGAAAAAGGCACAGTTTTGTTTATAATATGTATAAAAAACAGTTCCAGCAAAGTTATTGAAATACCATTCAACATAACACAAGGCCTTCATTTTTACAAGTTATTACATTTGTTGTTTGTGGAAAAAAATATACAGATATATAAAAAGTCATATTCTAGCCACAAAACACACATTGTTTGAAAAGCAACAAATTCTAATACTCTTAATAGTTCCAGGTACATAATAAAACAAGCTATATAAATATACAAGGAAAAGAGTCAGGCTTAAAGTTGTGTGTAAAAATTCCTTTCACCATAGCATTATTTCCAATGTTAAAAACTGACAAGCACGTATTTATTTTTCCCCATCACTAGCAAATTATCCAGTAAAGACAGCAATTGTTCCTCTCAATTAGAAGTCCTAACTTCAAATTCTTGCTAAATCAGGAATATGGAAATAAATGTGGCCTTTATTTTAAAATTCCTAAAAGTAGACATTGAGAATACAAGTTTGTATGGGGAAAAAAGATGAAGTTGGCTAAAAGTCACTTGCTGGTACAGTACATTATTTCACTTAATCAATTTAAATTCCAAGCCAAACTTGAAAGAGGTTCCTGAGTTTTAGGAGTGGGTGGGGGTGGGGGGAATACAGTGATGGTGCTGTGAATTTGACAGATGAAAGGTCCTGAGTGACTACTAAAATAAGTAATGCTTTAGCAGTTTTTAGAAACTGAACAACAGGATTCAAGATTCAAATCACAGAAATTTAATAGAGAAACATCTCTTCTGAATCCTGGAAGCCAAACGGCAAATAAATGACATATATATCCAAAAAAAAAATGTGGGGACAGCCAGAAAACAAACGAAAAGCTACTGAACTTTGATCTGTGGTTTGAAATTGCTTGTAAATTCTTTGGACTCTTCTTTTGAGATATTTGACAATTAATGTCTGTATAAAAGCATGAATCTTTTTTTTTAGAATATCAAGGAAAAGTTAGTTAAGCTTAAGTGAGGAATACACAATTACAGTGACAAATTTGGGTTGCCTAGGAAACAATAGCCAGAAGAATTTCAGATTTCTACTTCAGCAATTATCCATATCTTTTATAGAGTATATTCCTGTAGTGTGTTTTGAGAAGGCAGCTGTGAATTTCAGTTCCTTAAAAAAACAAATATAACTTTCATCAATCTGTTGTAGATTGAATCTAATGGACCGAAATGTGGCAGATCATGCTTATAAATCAGTTCAAAATTGGAGATGCATCTTTTGGCCTAACCTCAATTAATAAACCTGAAGGAAAAGCATTCTATACCTCACATTTAAACAAAAGAGGATTTTGAAAAATGCAACACCCACAGCGGGCAATGATTCAAACAAACCAGGGCAGAAGAGTTATGCATTTCAGCCCTATTAACCTCAACAAGGTTCCAGATTCTTTGATTAAATGTTCTGTTGTAAAATAGTAACTAAGTAATATTACATTGTTTTGCGTAATTGACTTTAGACCAACGCACCAAGAAAAATTACTCTCTAGCTTTGTTGACAATAAGGAGGAATGTTTCATTTTATCTGCTCTTTGCCACAGGGATAATCTTTGTATTTTCTTTGTATTTTCATACCATTTCCTTTGTCTCTGGAGATCACGAAACTCAACAGTGAATCTTTACTCAATATATAGCCATCTTGGGACGGACTTCAAACTGCAAGACTGAAACTTGAGACATCTGGCCTAATTTTGGAACTTTTGTACTTCCTCCCTTTTCCATTTTTGTAGCTTCTTGCCTGATTTGAGAGTTTTAGAAAACGTTGGGTTAAATTTCAATGGACCTTAACTATTATTAAGTAATAGATTTTGGATTTCCCCCCACATAGCTTATCACTGCTTTTTATGAAAAATTTACTCCTGTTCTTCAAAGTAGTCTTTCCCAAACTGAATACTAGGTATATTGGACCACAATTCCCATCATTTAATTATACAAGAATAGGATGACTGGAACACATACTCAAAACCTGGTTCGCACTTTTCTTCATTTGTAGATCTATTACATTCTACAAAATACCTCCATTGCACAGGAAACTGGTAAACCATACTAAACCAGAGATTTTGAAAGCTATGTAGAAAGATATTCGGTTACATATTTTTCCCTCTTCACCTTCCTTCTACTGCTACATAGAAAATAAATTCCATATTAGGAATATAATGCCATTCAGGCCACCTGTATTTTGATGGTTATGTTAATATTTTAAAAGACAATCTACAGTATACACAGATCATTGCAAGTGTATGGGTGACCCTGAGAAATTCTGTAACTACAGGATGGCTGAAAGAGGCCTTATAACTTGGCTGTAAATACTAATATAAAAAACAAACAAACCCATCCATACCTAATAAAATTTGTAAAAGTCTGACACAAGGAGGCAGAGGGGCACAATCACACAAACATTACTACACACACTGTATGTGTTTACCTGCTACAAACAAAACATTGAAAAGGCATTTTGTGATACTGAAATCAAAGTGGTTTTCAACTGAATTGTAACACTTAAGTGATTGTGTAAAAAACAACTCACAAGCATCCTAAGACAGTTCTCACCTTCATTGTCTCACAATAGTTAACAAATATTATTTCTGGGGAGAAAAATGCAAAACACTCTCAGTAATTACACCGACGCTGGCAAGGCTGGTGAACAAAATATCCGCTGCTCTTGAGTTGCCGTGTGTAGGGATCCCTGGTGAGATTTTGGCGACGGAGACAGTTTCTGTTCAGGTATTGTCTTTCGCTGAACTCTTTTATCCACTGGGAAGGACGAAAACTCTTGGTACTTTGTTCAAGAAAAGTTGAGTGAGCAGCAAGTGCAGCAATGTAGCATTGGACGTGTTGGCCCATTTTGCTTTGGGCTTCGGATCTAAAATTCCAAGCACAAGGATGGAACTGATAGCATTGGCTATAGAGCAAGGACTCTGGCACATGGCAGAGTGTTTTCATAGGTAGCCACAATAATACACGACACAACGAATCGTAAACTGGTCAATCACATTCCAATTTGCGAATATGTGAGCCCAACCAATGCACAGGCAATTCTCGAGTTCTGACCATAACTGAGCATCATGGTCATAACTTGTGACAGCCATAAATTGGATCGCCCACATGACCAACCTTTTTTCGCGACAGTTGTTAAGCAAACCAATGGTTTGCTATGGCCTGGTTTTGCTGAAAACCAAAAGTAAGTGCGATATTTGACAAAACCCTCATAAAACATAGTCACATGACTGCAGAACATTGCAAACAGCCATAAATGTAATCTGGTTGCTGAGCGTCCAAAGTGCAGTAATGTGACCGGACCCAGGGTGAGGGGGGAATTGGCCATCAAAACTTTGATTCCAGTTGTAAGTAGCCCCAGGAAGATCCATCATAACTTAGAATGGTTGCTAAATGAGCGGTTGTAAGTCGAGGACTATCTGTAGTTACTTGATGGCTCACAGCGCAAGCACATGCAGTTAACCTGGTTAATACCACAAGTCCTCTAATTTAACCAACGGCCAAAGTCTGTGCAAATCCAACCAACTAGTATCACTGAAATGCAGTGAACAGCACTTTCCTCAAAGGGATATGAAGATAGTGTGCTTCTTTCCCCAAAGGAAGTTGGGGAAAGCCTTTGGCTGCATGGTCAACTGCCCATTTTCTATAAGAACAGGCTGGAGAAAGGGAGTGGAAGATTGAGGTGATTAACAGGGCTTCAAGTAACAGCCAATGCCTTCCTCTCTGTACAGAGGATATTGAGCAGCTCTTGGTTCACATGATGTGTGTGTGTGTGTGTGTGTGTGTGTGTGTGTGTGTGTGTGTGTGTGTGTGTGTGTGTGTGTGTGTGAGAGAGAGAGAGAGAGAGAGAGAGAGAGAGAGAGAGAGAGAGAGAGAGAGGGAGGGAGGGAGAGAGAGAGAGGGAGGGAGGGAGGGAGGGAGAAAGAGAGAGAGAGAGAGAGAAAGAATCTTTTATCCAACCCCTGCCCCTTCACTTTCCTTCCTCCTCCTCCTCCAAATGTTAACTTGTGTAGCTATCTGAAGTTCACCCTACTGAGAAATATGAATTTCACTTAATGCGCGCAAAACCATTTTGCAACAGAAGCAGTTTTGATGACAAAAAGGGACCGCCAAGGGCCACATCTCAATAGGGGACTCGCCTCCAGTTCCTGGCATTTTCTCGTCTATCTGTCTCAATGCTTTTCTCACTCGCTCCTCTAATCTGTTTATAAGCAAGCAATGACAAAGACATTGATACCATACAAAGAACCTCAAAGAAGAGGAGAAATGAAGGACAGTGATGAAGGGGCAGAGTGGGGGGGAGGAGCAAGGAGAAAAGCATTCTGCCCATAGCATCATTCACAGCACTCATAATAATTTTCAGTGCTGTCTTAATGTAATTTTCCCAATTTTTTCACTTGGTTACTAGAACCTCTACATTTTGCCTGAATCAAAGAATAGAGAACATACCTATGAACATTGCTTTCATCGTGGGACTCCACTTCCTCCTCCTCTTCTTCCTCCTCCTCTTCTTCTTTTTCATCACAATTGTTCTTGTTGAGGTTGTGGCAGGTATTATGGATTGCATATACAGACATGCTGGGATGTTCAATGAGCAGATTTTCCAGTGGGCTGGTTTCTACTTTGAGGGTGGTTAAACCACCTGCTGTAAAACATGGAGGGGGAGTGATGAACCAGCTTTCTTCCATGGGGCACGAGTCTAATTGGATGAAGCAGGATTCACTGGCATCTGCCAAGCAGTCCAAGGAATCAGGCAGACAAGAGAAGATGGGCGAGTGGTCATCAGGAGGTGGCTTGCAGATGTCATCCACTTCCTCCTCCTCCTCCTCGTCTTCATCAACCGTAGAAAAGTTCGAACAGGAATCTATCAAAAATTGCAACAGTCTTTGAGAAATACAAGAGCTGATCAAAGTAGCTGGAGATTGGATATTCTAGAGCAGGGGTGTCAAACTCAAGGCCCGTGGGCCGAATCCGGCCTGTGGGATGCTTATATCTAGCCCGTGGGGCCGCCCTGAAAAGAGCAAAGAACCGGCCAACAGTGCCTCTGCCAGTGAAAACAGAGTTTAGGAGGGCCGCAGGTGGCCCTCCTGAGCTCCATTTTTGCTAGCAGAGGGTTTCAGGAGGCTGTCATAATAGCAATAGCACTTAGACTTATGTACCGCTTCATAGTGCTTTACAGCCATCTCTAAGCGGTTTACAGAGTTCAGCATATTGCCCCCAACAATCTGGGTCCTCATTTTACCGACCTCAGAAGGATGGAAGGCTGAGTCAACCTTGAGCCGGTGAGATTTGAACAGCTGAACTGCAGTGCTGCTTTTAACCACTGCGCCACCTCGGTTCTAACTGAAAATGGAGCTTGCAAGGGCCGCGGGCAACCTCCCAAGCTCCATTTTTGCTGGCAGAGGGTTGCAGGAAGTAGTTGCAGCCAAAAATGGAGATCAGGAGCCAGTTTTCACAGCACTCGGGCCACCGACATGACATGAGTGATGTCGAGCTGGCTACGCCCACCCTGGCCACACTCACCCTGGCTCCCCGAGATCAAACACAACCCTGATGTGGCCCTCAATGAAATTGAGTCTGACACCCCTGTTCTAGAGTTAGCCTTCTAGTAGCCAGGGACCTCTAGATAAATTGACAACATATATCTCAACTCATATAGAGGGCCTAGTTATGGAAGATTAATTTATAGGAACAACATATAAATTGTTTACAGAATTTATATATAGCTTTTCAACATGAAAAATAATCAAGCAGTTCAAGTACTGTACATAATACATTCCATCAAATTAAAAATAATACCCAGTTAATTAAACTGGCAATTAATACCTATATCTTACATTTTATATGTATGTATGTATGTATGTATATAGAGAAAAGCAGGAATCACACTAACTTAGTTTCAATACTTATAGGATTGAAAATTCCATTTCCTGTAACTGAGGAAGGTACATGAGTATTATCTCCTACTATGGATAAGAAGGATTTTCACACCAATGTAAACATTTGAACCAAAAGCAAAATGCAGTACCCATCTCAAAGCTATCCCTCTATCCTTATCAACTTCAGCCAACATGACCTCTAGGATTGCTTTGGCCTTGCTGCCTATCAATCTGCTACCAAGTTGGAGAAAGCAGCCCTTGAGAATTTATCCTTTTGTTCAGCAATAACTGAGCAAACTGGAACAGGGACAAGAAAGAATGAGGAATGGCCAGTTTTCTGCTAAAATCAATTGTTGAAGCACAATGAAATTATGCTAGTTCTGAAAAGGTGGGCTAAACAGCTTGAAGTTATATTATTTTCTTCCTCATATCATCCATGTTTAGCCTGCAATATAAAGAACTTTTTGGTCTAAAATCTGCCATAGAGACAATTCTGTTTCAAAGATATCTTACCGATAAAGTCTACCAGAATCCACTCTTCTTCTTCTTCTTTCTCACTGAACTCTGGTTCTTGGCTGGGCAAATTACTGAGTTCTCCCACAAACATATTATTCAGCCTCTGGAACATTACTAAGACGAAACAAGACTCTGGCTAGCACTTGTTTGCGCCCACAAGAGAGGTACCACTCCACAGCGTACCAAAGTTTAAGGGTGCAGGTAGAAGATTAAAGTGCATAAAAACGTTATCAGCTGAGGCACAGGATGCAGAGAGGCATGGTTTGTAAACAGTTGCTACAAAAACCTGCAAAGACAATAAGAAAAACGTAACTTTAATGCTCTATGCAAGCACAAAACACATAATGCATCTGCATTCAATTAAAACTACTTGAGCATACCTGACTGATACATGCTTACCTCATTGAGATTATGTGTTTGTATGTATACGTAACCATGTTTAACCAACATACACACAAACACACACACGTATATGTATGTGTTGTATATTCTTGACCTACCTGAAAATGGCAAATCTCACCCTAGTTTTAATACACCATTGCCAGAGGTAGGTTCCTGCCGGAGCTTCCCGGTACACAGCTCCGGTAGGGAGCGGCAGATTTCGCAACCGCTCCAGAGCCCTCTCTGCCGATCCACCCAGCGCATCGCCATTTTTTTCCGGTGATTTTCGGGCGATTTTGCTTTTGCGCATGCGTGGAAGCAAAATCGTGCCAAAATCTCACAAGGGGACGCACACGCGCACGAGATTTCGGTGAGATTTTGCCTCCACGCATGCACGGAAGCAAAATCGTGCCGAAATCTCTCTCGCATGCGCATCCCCTCGCAA